>CADDXX010000210.1:890065-937209 GCA_902810485.1 Alauda arvensis | reverse complement strand
GGATAAAATTATGAGGTAGAATATTGGCTTCCTGAGAAATCTGAATGAGCTKCAGATATGACAGTCACTTTGCACCATTCTGGAAGAACTGAAGGCCAGGTAGATTACCCTGAAGTGATGCTAGACATCTGAAATCATGAAACTGAATTTCAGACAACCTTGTTTCCTTTTTTTTTAAAAAAAATACATATTTCTTCTTTATTTAARCTATATTTAAACATAGTTATTTTCCGTTTAAGGTGAATAATTTCATTTACTTTAGGATGTCTAAAAAGACACTTGAGTGCTACTATTCAGGCAGCTGAATCCCAGTAATGTTACCTCAAAATAGAATGCCATCCTTAGGAGGTGATGAAAATGTTCTTAAATTAATTGGGATGTCTGGARTTTTGCTGGTGTTTTTCTTAGAAATAAAAGATCATACAAGTTTCCATAAYGGGTAACATTAAAAAGGTATGTCTGTTTTTCAGGCTCTTGTCTCAMACTGCATGGCATCTGAGGCCACAGAAGGAGCAAGTTTACATAGGATGGCACTGGAACTTGGATGTTGGCTCTTACCTTGAAATATGAGTGACATCTAATGTATTTTTATTGGAGATTTTATTACCAGTGGAAATTGTTTTTAATTTTCATGAGCAACAGGCCCTTCAGGGCAATAAATCCACAAAATGGTTTAGTTTTGGAAGGACTATAAAGAGTATTATTACCAAAACAGTTGTTGAAAAATCTYATGCATGACCATCTTTATTAAAGCAAAATTTGTTCTCTTCCTTTTGTTAATAAGGCCATAGTTCATTTTTATTAAAGCACTGCACATACCACATGAGTGCTGCTCTGTGAACAGAGARGCTTGGGGAAGGAAGACAAACATCTTCAGAAGAAATATTCCTTTTTCTGTTCTGATTTCAGAAGTGTCTAACATATTTGGTATACCTTTAATGGAACCTTTTTCATTGTACTGGTAAAAACTTTAGAATRCATTAGGAACTTTGGGTCAAATTCCTTAAGTATTCACTAAATAGATTTACTTAAGAGTATTTAATATTATGTGGAACAGCAGACGGCTGATGGAAACTATTGCTGAAATATTTATTTTTGTTTAGAAGAACATTCAGATATTTTGTCTTATTTTTTTAAAAAAATTATGCATACCATATGAATAATTTCAGGTTATATGTTTCACTTTTTCTTTTCAATACATGCTGTATTCACATGTGAACTTTAGGAAAAATAAACTGTGAAAAAAGGSGTCTGATTGTGCCTGAATTAATTTTATTTTCCTGCAGCCTACTCAATAAGTGTAAAACAAGAGTAGTACCTGTCTTGCAGATTGCTTCCTAATGTGTGAGTTTTTTCATTAAACAGAATGACATGAATATAACATGAGACAGTCTTGTTTCTCATTATGTTGGGATTGCTAAAGTTTCAACGTTGTGTCGCGCTTCATCCATGTTAAATGAAGGCTGGAAACCGCTCGGCTACCCAGCTCCCTAGTGATTCAACCATATCATTTATTAAATGGTAGTTTGGGTTTTTTTCTCCTGATCTTTAAAGATTTCTGAGTTATAGGGTCATTTACATTGCTGCTCGTGAGTAAATGGGTTTTTAGATATCCAGGGTCAAAAGTTATGTGTATTTTGTATCTATAAATACAGCAATCAAAATAAAYCAGTGATTGATTCTGGTTAACAAAAGAACGTTGGGAGGATAAAGGTTTTATTATTACAATATAATAATATTTTCTATGCTCATTATTGTTTGTGTGTGATGAAACCTCATCAAAATATTGCTTTATTGGTGTTCTTTAAGAACAAAAATTAAAACTTTAAAAATAAGTAAGTAGAAATTAGTTATATTGATGAAGGGAAATGAATTGAACCTTCTGTTTTAATATTAACTGAAAAATCAGGTACCTATTAGCATTTTGACATGGTTTTTYCTTATTCAAACCATATGCTCTGAGCATGATAACACTGAAATAGAGAYAAAAAATATGAGGAAAATTACTTTGGACTAGTAGAAAAGAAAAATAAAACTGATGCCAATAGATGGAAGCAATGAAAAAACCCTTTAAATTGCTTGGAACCTACTTTTCTGATATTCTTACTCTACAACATTGTGTTTGACACCTGAAATGATCACCAGACACCAAAAATGACTGTCAAACCCTAGTTCATCTGCTATAGTGTGGCCAGGGAATACTGCTTAGCAGGTCCTTAGGAATATGCATTTGCAATTTATTTKTTCTCAAAGGCTGATGAGGATGAGGATGAGATTTGTCACAGGCTCTCAGGGTCATTACCTGACATTAGGGTTCTCAGGGATATGAAAAGACACAACTGACAGTGTTGAGCCCTTTTGGACAAGATTTAGTGGATATTCCAACAGAGTGATCTAGGTCACATGTTTCTGCTGGGTTAAATGGTACAGATTTATTTGGTTACAGGTTGAGGTCTATTTATTAGTAATGGTACATTAAGTCCAGTTTAGCATACAAATATAATACCAATGAAAGCAGAGAAGGAAAAAATTAAATGCAGTATGACTAATAYAAGACCTTCAAATACACTTCAGAAGGGAGATTTGGGATTCATAGTACAAATATTTCACATTTTGATAAAAGCTGAGAATAGCTTTACTATTGGTAAGTGAAAAAAAGTGTAATTTTCTACAAAAATATGGACTTCCTAACTTTTTCCATGAAAGCAATTTTTTGCTGTGTGCTTTATGGATGTACAAGTTGTAATATTATTTCTTTCCTTGCCTTCTCTGAAACCTCTGGGCTGGAATCATGCTTTGTTGTGTACTACGTATTTTTTGGTCAGAAATGTAGCTACCTCATTCTTGAATTTCAGTTGATAAACTCAGCGCCTACTGTACCTCCACGAAATGCTGATTAATTGATTTTAAAAATATCTTCTTTGTACGTTGAAAGCTCATCAGTTTTTCTGGAAGCATGCAGGAATTTCCATGTAGCTGTGAGTTTATTAGACACAGTGAAGTAAAGTAACATTCTTGTATTTACAGACCTACTCCCAGTGAAATAGTAGAATGACTTTTATTAGTATTAATGTGCTTGGACAGGATAAAAGAAGATGAGGGACAGAAGAGCTAAAAGCTACCTTTACTTATTTCCAGATAACTTGTAGCAATCTCAAGTGAAGTTTCATCTGTGAAGAAAGGCAATATTGTTTCTCTTGTGCCCTAATTACTTCAATAACATGGTATTTTTAAGCAGTCTATTCAGCTATCAAGTGATAATTTAACTGGGATAGGTAGTAAACCTGGGCTGTAGGACATATTCTTAATAGCTATGATTTACTTTTACAACTAAATAATACAAAGTGAACAAGTGTGACCATGAAACCATTACCTACTCAGAATAAAAGAGATTAATAATATTAGAGTAATATACATGCAATATTAGTAATGTAGCTACAATTAATTTTCATACTATGTTCTTATTGTATGCATACCCTGCTGAAAATTTTCATATGATAACAATTCAAAACAATGAAATACAACTCAAAAATAAAATACTGAATTAAAAAGAGCCAAACTTCCTTAACTTAAAAATTTTTTTGATAGAAAGACAAAAGAAAATTAAAATATTTTTTGCCTTCTTTTCCCAGTGGTCATATGAGCAGTGGGTTTTTTAATAATGATTAATTATTCTAATCTTTTTCAAAAAGGGTGATTCATAAAGCAGAAGATTAGGAGAAGATACAAAAKTATTGTTTGTTTGTTTGTTTTCTTCTTGAAAGCTGGCATAGTTATTATCCCTCCTTCCAAGTTCCTATACTTGTCTGTAAACTTCTTAAAATACATTATTGTTTCAGGAGTGTTATTATTGTCTTTGTCATGTGCTGAAATTCTGTTTCCTTCTCACTGTCTATCTCCACCCTGCACAAATTTCTTGACACATGAGAAAACTTGCCAACACATTTGTAAGTGTGTCCAGTTCCTGGACAATTACAGGATGCCAAGAAACAGAGATTAGCTACGTTTCCCCAGTGCATGTATAAAGAGCATCAAAAGTGAGTCATAAAAAAAGTTTACGATTCAGGGGGAGCTGGTCACTGATTAGATTTGTATATTGAGGTTGTGGAACCAGATTAAGAGTTATTAAAGACCTTTTCTCTGTATGGTATTTGGATGTCTAGTAGAAATTTTCACTTAAAGACAACTGCTGGACCAATAAGTTAATTAAGTCATCTGTTCTTGGATTATTTTCCTTTTTCCTTGTCTAACCACTTTTCCCCCTCTGGGCAGTTTGAACAAGTCTTTTTTTTTTTTTTTTTTTTTTTTTTTCCTTGATAGTGTGACTCACTGACTGATCATAGTCCTTTTGGAGCTTGCTTCTGTCCAACATCTTTTTGCTGAGATACTTGGGGAATATATGGGAACTATTTRTTTCTAACTATACATCTTAAAAGTCATTGCTGGCATTTATTACAGTTTCAATTATTTCTTGTTTTCTAGAGAAATATTGGTTTCTTTTTCTGAATATTCTTCTAATCTACATTTACTTCTTCAACATCATGCCTTTTCCACCACTTAAATTATTACCTCATGAAGGACAATGAGTATGCCTGAATTTAGAAATGTATTTCAATGGTTTCAAAAATATAACAAGATTCCTTCATTCTAGTTRTTATACTTCTTAGTGTCTTAGATAACTTGGAAAACAATCTCTTTAGAGATCTCTTTCTGTGTCTCCTATTTTCTGCTTCCCCTCTGAATGGCATTAAACACACAACCTGGTCTTGTAATTCTATAAAAATAATTTGGGTGCAATTTAGTCTTCTTGGAAAGAATCTGTGGGGTTTTTTTTATTTATTATTGTCTCCTCTTTCTGTCTGTTTTATTTTTAATTTTTTCCCTCTTATTGCTGTAATTGCTTTAGGATTTTGACCTATTGTAGCAATCTCAGAAGAAATGCAAACCAGTCAGCTGTGAATGTTTACCCTGGTTTGATCTACAACTCCTGCTCTGCTTAATCTTCTGTTGTGTGTGGACCATAGGCTTCAATGTAAATGATATACTACTTGCATGTCTTACTATGTCACAATTGGCAGYAGGAAATTATTCTCCCATCTATTACTAATGAGGCTTTAGGATGAAAATATTTTCTGTTATATGTTAATATTTCAAGTCTCATTCAAATATGTATCAACTAACATTAAATATGATCAGTTTGCAGGAATAGACCTCAAACATATTTGTTTCACCATAGGGCATGCTGTGTTCTGAGGCAGAGTMGAGACCCATTGGATAATTTTTCTGTAGAAAAGCTGTAATTGTTCTAAAGGATGCCCAACAACTTGATAAATATACAGCAAATCACATCTAGTGACTCTTTCCACTTTAATAAATGTGTTTTTTTCCTAGTTGCTACCTTTCTGAAGTATTTTACTAATCCTTCATAATCAAGGATATTTTTATATAGTGCAAGTCAGTTTTTGTTAGATTAAGAAACCTATGAATTGCTTTGGGAGTTCATTTTTTTATGTTTTACATTGGCATACAGGAAGATTTAGTGTTTTTCTTGTCTCTTCTCAATTTAACTAGGGCCTTTAATCTTATTTAAATGTCTAGTTTGTTTTGACTCTATTTCTGATCCGTAATAAAATAGATATGTCCCAATGTTGTTCTTGAATAAGGTAAAACACTGACATTTTTGAACAGCATAAGCCAATAATTTTTTTTTCTACATGGAAGAGATAGTGATTGATGACATTGCCAGGTATGCTTAGAACAWTTTCTCTACTATGGAACAAAAATGTTTCATCTCTGCTTAACGGTTTAATTTTCTAATTAGGATGCTAACATCAGTGCATCCCTTGTGTGTTTTTTCTCTTTGAACTGTTTAATCTAGGTCATACTTTCTGCACTTTTCTKCATGACACAGTAAAAATTAGACAAGGTTACAATTAAATATAGGTTAAAATACCTAGAAATAATTTTAATAGTTATTGAGCTTAAACCTATGAATAGTCTACAAGGATTTACATTTGTATTCAGGCTTAGTTCTACAGTGCATTAACTCATTTACAACCCTTAGTACTTCATGGCAATATTTCTATCCTGAGCTTGCTAACACTRCATTAGATAATGTTTATACATATGAATGGTTGTGAACTGTTGGAGTGGGGTTTTTTTCACTTATTCACAATCACAAGAAACAAAAAGAATGGAAAAGAAGAAAAAATTGTGTGTAGATTAYTTAAAAGGTCACAGTTTTGAAACAAAACTTAAGCTTTCATTTGAGTTTCCCTTTGTTTCCCTATCATTAAAATATTATTTATTTCCAATTTTAGAGCCTTCCTATACCAGCTTTGAAACTGCCTAAACCATACCCAGATAAAACTAAGAYGAAAATATTCCTTTGCAAATATCCCACAGATAAAAGAGGTGAGTTAGCAAGGAAATTCAATTGCTGCATTGAAAAATTACTATATTTAGGGTAGATTTCCACAGCAGTACTTATGTGCTTAATTCCCAATGATTTCAGTGAAGAGGTGGGGGAGGGCAGCACTATGCACCAAGTCTTAATGACAGCTGTCTCCATAGAGAGAACTGTGCACCTTCTTACTTTAAACATCCAGGGCCAGCACCCATCAGGAAAGGCAGAATGAAGATGTTGCTTACTTTGAAGAAGATTCAGAGGGAGTGCGTTATAAAATATATTCAAAACTCATTAAGAAAAATAAAAATTGCACAAACAGCTTGTTGAAAAAATGGTAATAGGTTTAAACTGCRGTGAGAAAGCTTGAGGTTAGGTGCAAGGAATATGGCAGTTTCCTTRCAATAATAATTGTAAGGTATTGGTCAAATAAGGCTTTTAAGATTAAGCAACAGTGCTTAAWCTGACTGTSAGTGTGAYATTGGGTASAGTTGATGCTGCTTTAAAACAGATTTCTGGTCTGGATTACTCTYGCAGTTTCTTGTAGCTGTGGTAGTTTAGCAAGTATTAAAACATAAAAACAAAARCACCAGCACAAAGAAYTTAGGTAACCTGGGTGATAGTAAAGGTTGCCTTTTGTAACATCGCAGAGAGTTTKAAACTGGAAGGAACATCTGGAGATCATGCAGTGTAGTCTTTTTTTGAAAGCAGGACCTTAGATTAGGTTATYTGGGTCTCTGTCAAGCCAATTCTTTGATATTTCTAACAGGGAAGATTGCATCACATCTCTGGGCCACCCATCTCAGTGTTTGATGTGTCTTTACCACRTATCATGGTGAAGATATTTTTTTCTTACATACAAATAGAATGTTCCCTGAATCAACTTGAGCTCATTGCCTTTTTTCCTATCACTGTCCACTCTTGTGGAAGAGGAATTCCTATGTTCTCTATAGATACTTTTCATGTCTTGCAACTGGATTTATAAATAAGATAGGTGATGTTGCCAGCAATATGCATTTCTATTGAAGGAATACCAAAGATTTGATATGTATCTGATTTTTCCCTWACTCTTTTTCATTTTGCCCTAATCTCAAAACAAAACCCAGAAACTCAGAAAACCACACCCACTTTGGGGCATCTGTTTTCAAGTTCCTCAGTATGGTCAGACTTTAATCAAGGCTTCCTTCTCAACAGAATGCCTCTGACAATATATGTCCTTTTGTTTAAGCACCTCCTGGGATGCTGCCATTACTGATGGCAGGTATGATAGCCTGCAGTCAGGACTCACAGCCAGCATTCACGGGAATGTGGCAGAAAAAGAAGCTTCTAAGAGTTTCAACTATTTTTAATAATTAAGCAGCAGTTTTCAAATGTGGCATTTTTATATATAGAAGAATAGTGCTTTACTTTGATACTCATGCCAGTTATRCTCTGTATTTTCTTTTATGAATACAAGAAAACAAGAAAGCACAGAAAAGATTCCTTACCCCTGATTACTCTTCATGGATCAAATGCAGTATAGTTAGTTACCCTGAAGTGCCTTGAAGATTTTTTACAGCATGATTGTAGCTCTAAACTGGTTTTACAACAATGTAGTCATAATTTCAATTGAATTACTTGAATCTTATGAATCTTATGCCATTATTAGAGATAATTATGTAAAAAATTGTTGGGAGCAGTATTATTTGTGTCATGGTTTTCATAAGAATTTAAAAAACATAATAGGCAATATTTACCACATTATTTAAAGCATCAAAAACTGGTTGATTGTTTGTGATATCTTTTGCTCTAATATATCATTTATGTAGTTAAGAATTGAATGTCTCTCATCTCTAATGTTATCATATGTTCTTAGTATACAACCTGATTCCACAAAATGAATGGCTCAAGAATAGTTCCTAGTATTCAGTTCTGAGTACACAGTGAATGCAAGTGACTGAAAATATGTTTCCATAAATGGTTGTAATTGTTTTCAACTTCTTGAAGGTACACTAAACCATAATTAGGAGTTAGGAATGAACTAAAATCCATTCTATAGCTGGAAAGCCAAACTTACCTCCACCTGGCTTTAACTCCAGCTGAACTGCCACAACCCTTGACATTTTAAATGCATTGAATATTTTATCATTCCATTCCTATGGATCTGTGTTGTTGAGACATAATCCAAAATAACAGATCCAGAAATAGAAGAGTTTTGTTTTATTTTAAAGTTGACTTRCTGTGTCACACCTCATTTATCATGCCATTCTGCATCTCATAAACAACCAAATACAATGATATGCTCCATAAAATATGAGTTACATGTCCAAGATTTTATCCAGGTTGTTTCCATTTCTGGAAATACATGTGTATGTCCTTTATATGCAGATAACGGATCTTTGCTCATCATTTCTTGAAAAGGTAAATAGTGAATGACAATTAATATCTGTGACATTCATTCCATCTTTTGCAGAAATACATAGTAACCTGCCAGTCTAAACTCAGATTTTATTGCTTTGTTTTTTATTGATTGGTTTTTTTTTTGGTGACCAAACAACAGATACTTTTACAACTACCATGATTTTCAGAGGCTAGATACTTAGTATTTCTAAATGCCAGATACTTCTGTCACAAATTCTCTACTCATACTTGCCACTTATTTATAATAGCTTTGACCACTTCTATGGCCACAAGCTTTGGCAAGAGAACTATCATTTAGCACACTGGTCACTTGAGAAAAAAAATGGATCTTTGCAAACAAGCAGATGATGTACAGCACAAATCCTTCTGTTCATACAGCATGCTTTCTGCTGCATCAGAAATTAGCATAATATCATGGTTTGAGAAATGCTGTCAGCTGCTTAGTCTTTGTGCTGACAGTATGCAGAATTGGAGTCTGTGAAGGAGAGAACTTATTGCTTTGAAAACGAAAAAAGTGCTTTCTTAGGTACCAGAGCAGAAAAAACAACTAAACATTCTGAACCCAATTCAAAGTTCATTGACATCAAGGAATTTCTTTCCCTTGACCTCTGTAACTTTTGAACAAAGTTGTAAGGGAAAAGGGTGATAAATGCATTGGCATTAGCGCTAATCCAACTTAAATAATATAGATTACATTACTGTCTGACATTCAAGCCATAATTACATAAATCTGTTCCATGTATTTGTTGTCAATTTTATGGATGTTTCATTCACTTGGAAAACAAACAAACACACRATGTTCTGTTTGCTTTAGTATGCAAGAGATTTGAGTGCTTAAGAAGTTTATTTATATTCATTGTTGCCTGTGAAGATGTCATTTGTGTGCAAACTCAGTCAGGAATATAGTAAAGCCAACTTCGGTTCTCAGGTGATAAGAAAATATCATTCCTAAATCTGTTTCATAAGGTAATTTAAAAAAAAAAAAAAAAAAAAAAAAAAAAAAAAAAAAAAAAAAGAAAAAAAAAAGGAAAAAAAAAAGGAAAAAAATGATACTAGACTTAAGATTCCCATAGGCCAAGTAATATATGGGTTTAGTAAAGCCATAGGGAAGATAATTCCAATCAGACAGTTATAATGAGATAAGACAGATGGATAGGTTCAAAACCAGTTTTGCTTTAGGAAATTGAAAAGAAAAAATCAGAAAATTAGGAAGGTGCTAGGAGTATATAATTTAAAGCCTTTATCATGCTAAAGAGAAAAGCTAGAAATAGACATAAGATTTGGAGGGTTAAGAAAAAGCAGTGTTGTCAGCATTATTATTTTAGCAGAATATTTGACAAAAACTTTTTTTTTAAGCTGTAAACTGTCTTTTTATTTAAAAGGAAGGTACAGCTAATCTAGAAAATACAGTTCTCAATCAGTCCAGGTTACTAAGAATTCAGTGTATTTTAGCACTTTTCATCTCTTTCCTTTTCTGAGCTCTGCATATGACAATTCTGCCCTGTGATGAAAAAATACTTTCTTTTTTAAGCGGGAGGTGAAAACGGGGAGAGAGAGAGAGATCCTGTCTTCTTCTCCTATGACTCAATCAGAAAATGCAGGTAGATAATAAAATTTTTGTGACAGCTGAGAATTTTCTATTAATAAGGGCTGTTTGTTATGGATGAGATATTGTGATCCTCATTATACATCTTAAAATGTACAACCATTTGAAGATCCTATTTAGCACCTCTGAGTRTACCTTATTCAAAGCAAATTACTGTTTCAAAACCAAATTTACCCTTATTTCAAAACCCAAAAACACTGGAGACAAAACATAAAGGCATGTAACATGAAAGTTCAGAAGAAATCTAGCTCCCAAAGCTTGTGCTTGCTCCCTAACTATGGTGGTGTGGTACAACAGTCTGGCTGAAGTTAAAGCTTCAGAAATCTTTCAAACAAACAAATCTAAAGMGGTGTAGATAGACCTGAAATATCCAATTTCTGCAACTCCACCTAACTCCATCATCCCTCTCTTGGATATCAGCGCCATCTGAAGGCAGCAAGGTGCCTGTGTTTGATCCTCCTCTTCTCAACCAGGTGCAGGAATTTAGGGACTTGAACTATGCGGGCTGTGTGCAGGAGGCAGGTTTTCAATGTCTGAATGCCATGGAAAATTTAAGCATTTTCTGTCTGCTTTTCCTGAAGTGTAGGAAATGTAGTGTCCACTGAATGTTGTGGACTTCCTGAAACATCATGGGTTTTGCAGCGAATACTTCTTTCTCCGGTATCTAAGGGAACATGAATGTTGAATCCTTCAGTTCTGCAGTATAGTTTGTAGAGCTTTGCTCTTTTCCAGTATGTAATGTGACTGGCACTTTGGTTTCTCCTTAGCTATTTACAAAGAAGGGGTTTTTGCTGTCTTTTCTGTCTGGCTTCTTGAAGTATGTGTACCTTGAGAGACCCTCTATGTGCTTTGTTGGTTGTCTGGGATTTTGTGTCTTCTTGCAGGGTCTTGCCTAGGCAAATCTCCAACTTCCCAACCTGCAACTGGCAGATCTTGTAACAGAGTACAGACTTCTTAAATACACTATTTCTGGTCAAAAGGTTATACTGTAGAGTGCTACTCACAGCTTGACAATGGCTCATTTCTTTCAGTATTTCATTTATAAATTCAAAAACTACAGCATGAATTTATCCTCTACTCTTGTAGTTCAGAAGCCTTTGGGATTAACAGTGCAAATTAAAAGTGAAAATGGACTTCTGCCCCATTTTTTCCACTTTAAGTTCACACAAAGAAGAGATTTGTATAAAAGGTGTAYATGAATATGGATTTATAAAGAGAACTTCATTAAACTTTGCTCCAAACATATGCAATATTAAATAAATACATGAAAAATTATACTGCTGAAATAATAATTTAGCTGTAGCTAAAGATTTATTCTAAACATAGCATTATCCTCTTATTTTAATGGTTACATTAAACTTCTGGGGGRAAAAAAGGAAGCTTGATAAGATATAATCACCTTATCAGTACGACTGATGTGGTGATCTAAAATTAGGTGGACAAAATTCAGGACCTGAGCATGGATATCATTCCAAATCTACAATGACTTTGCTGAAAGAAGACCACCAGTAGCTGCTCATATTAGTTGCTCTCTTCAGGTCTTGGGTTAATCTGCATGTGAACAGAAATGAGCCTTAAAAATGCTGAACTACATTGATTACAACTTCATCTCTAGCAGCAGTTGCAATAGATGTCTGTCCTTTGGATAGGCAGTGTTAAATTGCTGACCAGGAGATGTGTCAGTGGRAGCAAGTGTCAGTGACCCTCCCAGCACAAATGTATACACATTGTTTGTTTCTATCCCGACCAGCATCTGCCACACTAAGCTTAGGTCTGCAAGCTGCAAACAGAAGTGCCTTTGAAAAATTGAACTTTGCTGAAAAGTTGATGGAAGACGCTCAGCTAACTTGAAGATTTTTATAATAAAAGGCCCTCTTACTGCTTTTTAAAATGTCTTTCAACCCTAATCTGCCACAGGGCCAGCCCATTTCATAAAACAATTCTTAGATGTCTACAAAAACTTCCRAAGTAACTTCCACACTATTAGAAGAAGTAGCCAACACTTGTCTTGCTGGCCATTATTTTTCTGTTTTGTTATATGTTGCTCTCATTTCATATCCTCATRTAGTCTCTTGCCTTATGTTCGAATTGCAAATTGTCTGGCACCTGAATTTTTCTTTTTGTGTAGGTACATAACAGTGTCTGATATAAAGGGGTCTGTGAAACTTGTCAGCAGTYGTGGAGATGTATCTCAAATGCAGGTATATGAAAAAGAACGATTGAAATAGAGCATTTATGTATAGCATAACCTTCTCAAGTATTTTCAGAAGAACTAAATATAAGCTGTTTATGTCATTAAACAGAGATTAGAGTTGTTACATATTTATGTCTAACTAGGAAAATCACTTTAATTGATTCAATCTTAGCTCAGAGCTTGAACAAAATATATATGAAAATCACAGAACTTCTCTTATGTTTATAAGTGCATAAGGAAAATGATACATTGAGACTAGCTGCTGSTTTAGTCTCAGAAATTTAAAAATAGAAGGGTAAGAATTGGAGTGAATAATGATCTCTGTAGACATAGAAATCCATGCTGCATTTGGTGGAAAGGAAAAAAAGGTATAATTYCTGTGTAAAAAGACAATTGATGTTAAATCAATCGTCAAATTTTTATTTAATTATGGGAATAAAAGATTCTGTTTATTAAAAACTTGAGTCAACTCTCATTTACATATGCAGTGCAACTGAATTTGATAGATGGGAATTATGACTAATTAAAAAAATTATAATATTTTAGAGACCATTARGGGTCCAATTCCTGCAGCCATTTTGCTTGAATAGAGCTTGACTCTTCCATATGTAGTAAACATTTCCACTAATATGGAGAAAAAAATAATACTTATTTGCATTCCAAAAATCAAAGCATCTTTTTAGTTGCATGCAAAGCAATATAGTGAAAAACTAAGCATTAAATAGTTCAGTCTCATTGCTAACGTTGTAAWATTGCTAAAATCTGTCAATATTGTTGAATTACAGAATTTGTAGGGTTGGAAGGGACCTCTGGAGACCATACAGTTCAACCCCCCTGCCAAGACAGGGTCACCTAGGGCAGGTTATATAGGAGCATATCCAGGTGGGTTGTGAATGTCTCCAGAGAGGGAGAATCCATGATCTCCATGGGCAGCCTGTTCCAGTGCTCTGCCACCCTCAATGTAAGGAAATTTTCCTCATGTTGAGGTGGAACTTCTTGAGTTTWAGTTTACAGACATTGTTCCTCATGCTGCCTCTGGGCACCACTGAAAAGAGTCTGGCACCATCCTCTTGACAAATGCCTTTGAGATATTTACACACTTTAAGGAGATAATCTCACAGTCTTCTCCAGACTAAATAGGTCCAGCTCCTGCAGTGTSTCCTCATAAGATAGATGCTTCAGAATACATATGTGTCATTTATATGCAAGCTAAAGACCTGAGCTCTTTCACTGAATGGTTGAGGTTGGAGCAATCCTTTGGAGACCACATGTTCAACCTCTCTGATGAAGCAGGTTCAGCAGGTTGCACAGGATCATGTCCAGGCAGGTTTTTGGATACCTCCGAGAAGGGTTCTCAAAAACCTCCTTGCCCAGCCTATTCCAGTATTCTATTACCCACAAAGTAAAGAATTTTTCTTCATATTAGATGGAATTGTTGTCTTTCATTCTGTGCCTGTTGGCCCTTTTCCTGTTTCCTGGCATCACTAAGGAGAGCCTGACYCCATYCTCTTGCCCCCTGCCTTTGAGATATTTGCATACATTGATAAGATCCCCTCTCATTCTTCTCTACTCCAGGCTAAACCACTCCCTCAGCCATGTCAGAGAGATGCTCCARATCTCYAATCATCTTCAGAGCCYTTCACTGGACCSTCTCCAGGAGATCCATGTCTCTCCAGGAGCCCAGAACTGGACACAGAAGTCCAGATTTGGCCTCACCAGGGCTGAGTAAAAGGTCAGGATAACCTCTCTTGACCTGCTGGTAATGTTCTTCCTAGTGCATCCCAGGACACCACTGACCTGCTTGGCCACCAGGACACAYTGCTGGCATAAGGACAGCTCCTTGTCCATCAGAATCCCCAGGTCCTTCTCCACAGAGCTGCTTTCCAGTAGGCCAAAGTTAAATCTCCTGAAGTACAGGGTTAAGTCCATGTCTGGGTCTTAAAGGAAATAATTGCTTAAGTATACCAGTACAAAATGAATGAGGCATCAATTTATAAGTGGAATCAGAAAAAAGGGAATAATTTTTGAAGAGTGCTTTATTCTATCACCTGACATCTACCACTTCTGGTAAAGGATAAAGGAACACTGGGAAGAAAACATGAATATGAGAACCTGGTCTTAAAGGCTGTCAGTGGCAGTGGATGTAGAGAGAAAAAYAACCAACAAAACCAAATTTTGTTTTAGAAAAATACAGCCAGCATTTTTACAGATTTGTTTCTAACTCCTTGTGCAAAAATCTGCCATTAGTGTGAGAAACACTTTTTGYAAAATCATACTGAGGCTTCACTATCACTCTGAAATATCTGAAAAGGAATGGCAAAATGCATCAGGGGAGAAAAGGTAATTTCAGCAGAATTTTAGGAAGGTGGAACTGGTAGCCTTTGGAGAGCATAACAATGCTTAAATGATATAGTCTTTATGATGTAAATTACCTGATGTTAATGCATATTCTGTCACTTGGGATTATTTTTAAGATATAAAAATGTTATTTCTGCACTATTATTCAGGTTATCTGAGGGGAACAAACTTCCTGCTATAGTTTAGATTTTTGTTTGCAGTTGCTGATTGGGGGGCATAGAAAAGAATGTAAGGCAGAAATTTTTGAGATRAGTCTTAGAGTATGCTGTCATTGAAGATATCTTTGCTGAGAAGATCAATGTACTCTTGTAAAATGACAAACTTATGCAAATCTAGTTTGTTTCAAAATATTGCTTTTCACCAGTTCCAMGTTTGTCCTTGTGTACTTCTTTGTCTGTCCATACTCTGGACACATTCTTGCAGCATAAAAACACCCTGAGTTCTTAACAGCCTTTCCAAAATGATTAACTAAAATAGTATCTTTCATTAATATGATGAACTTTATKTTAATTTAAGAAATGGTATTTCCCTGCTAAAAGGATCACTAACTGTGTTCAAACACTGCATGTGCTTATTTATCATTTTGCACTGCAGCTACCAACTTCTGTACATAGTCAAACTTTGAAATCTATATTTCTGGAGGATTTCTTGGCTCTCACAATGTTCTTTGTATTTTCCTTCCTTTCCAAAAGTTATGTGCTTTTGGGACGATGATCAATGYTCTGTAGTAAAGTCACTAGGAAAGTTCACTGCTTGAAGACTTCCTTAGGAAAGTTCAGTGTTTGAAGATATTCTTTTGTCTAAAATCAAGCCCACTAGCTAAAATATTCACAAAATAGAAACAGTAATAAAAGATTCAATTAAGATGTGTCAAAAGGTCAGCATTAGTAAGTTAATTTTTTACAGGGTTGCTGCACATTTTATTGATGAGAAAATATCTAATAATCCTATTTAATAAAATCATTAACATAATGTATTTTATTCATCTAAATGTTTGACCTGAAGGTGAAGTCAAAATCAGTGGAGTTAAAAAGATAAAAGAAATATTTYTTTTAGATCTTGAAAGACYGGAAWAAAGTGATGTTTCCACCAAAGAATKTATTCTTTATAGCACTGTCTGTTTTGATGAAAAGATGRTAATTTTGATCATCCTTTAGTTATGCTTTGTTGTAAGCTTATTTGGTAAATAAGTGATGTAAACAGATGCTGCTAGCAGCCACAGTAGTTTGCACAGCAGTCAGTGAACTCCACTTCCAGATCTTCTGGGAACTTCTGGGARCCTGCTGGTGGTGCWGGTGGTGYTGGTGYGCACTGGTGGAGCTGCYRCAGAGCTCCTAGAGGTTTCTGCTTCTTACAGCAAAGATCCTGTTTCTGGTACTGTCCATCAGACATTGTGGTCAAAGGACACTTTAACCCTTCTGTCTTCAGCTGACTCCTGAACAGTCAGTGACAATCCTCGTTCAGCTGGTGCTGGGGAGACACCTGCACTGCCTGCCAGCCCTGATATCACCTCCCAGCAGTACCCAACAAATGCATTATTTTGTGCAGAAGCATACATGGGGAGAGGGTAGAAGCTGCTCATTCCTCATACAAGTGGTAAAGGACTAGAGCAGAGCACCATCCTGGGCCCAGAGAAGTTCTGGAGAGGGGATGCAGCTCTCAGGGCCTGTGTGGGAAGAGGGAGAGCACACAAAGACAGAGGGAGTGTGATAGAATCACAGAATTGTTTTGGTTGGAAAAGACCTCCAAGATCRTTGAGTCCAACTGTTAACCTAACACTGCCTAGTCAGTCTGCCACTAAAACAGGCAGGGAGAAAGGGAGAAAATTGCATTCTGGTAAAAAGATTAGCCCAGAAACCTAGAGTGCTTCTATGGAATGGATRATGGTCTGGTGAAAATTTGTGGATCAGAATCTAAAAAGAGATAAGAGAGGACACAAGTGTGGGGGTAGATTGTTACAGCATACTGGGTCAGGATAAAAATGTGAAAAGCTAAATAGCTCTAGGAAGTCTTGGGATCACAGAGGSTGATGCTCATTGAAGGCTCAAGACTCCCTGACATCAGCTAGAGAGGAAGTGTGATGAGATGTGAAAAGTTAAGGAGACTTCTGGAGGGTTACAAGGATAACTTCATGATACTGGTTGGCACAAGCAAGGGTGACACAGATGGATCTACTCTTCACTGGGAAAGAGATGCTGGGATGTGGCAATTAATGGCAGCCTGGGCTGTAGCTGCCATGGAACAGTGGATCTGAGAAGTTGTGTGACAGGTTTGTGCAATTTCTAGTCCTTAGCACACTCGAGATCAGACTTGTTAAAGCCCTGAGATATTAACTTGATCTTCAGTTACTATCCATCATCAGCTGAAKGGCCTGTTTAAAGAGGAAAGAGGGRAGTTAGARGCTGTATACAGAYAAGGATTTCAGAAGTCTCTGCATGAGAAATATTTCCTTTTCTGGGCCRTGAGATTTAGTTTAGCCACTTGCAAAATTAAGATATTTTAGTGCTTATTTCCTTGTTTTTTTTACTAACTTTGTTTTCCATTAAAGAAAGTAGAGTATTCTAGAATAGAGAACTTTTTATGAGATTAAAACCTCACCTTCTCATCTGCTACCTGCAGAGGTCAGTTATCTGAAACTATAGTCTGAAACACTACTCTGAATCTACCTATAAAACTCAGAGTTCCCAGTTAAAAATATCTGAGGCCACATGGTCTGTATGCTGATTCCATTTGAAAAGGTCTATCTGWTTTAAGATTTTTTAAAAATATTCATGGGTGACTTTCTCACAAATAGCCTCTTTCTGGCACAGTCAGTTTTCTTGCAGCACCAGGAGACCATCACAAGCTCTTTATTTCATTTTCATGTTATCCAACACAAATGGCACAAATGCTGACAAGTCTGCAGAAATAATTTTGTACGGAAAAATTAGGAAATAATAATGGCACCATGACCTGATTATACAGCAGTAAAGAAGGATAGCAGATGTTTCTTTCCTTTTTGGTGGATACAGAGTTCTATAGAAATTTTGAAAGAGAACACATTGTGTAGGTTTCTGACATAAGAGTAATGTATGTAAAGAATAATCACAGTTAACYTTGTTAAGTAATCATTTACTCTATTTATATTTACACATTAATATGAAGAATGAAACAGTATCTGAAAGTAAGAAGTGTTTTGTACCTTTTTGTACTAGAAATTTAATATAGAATTTTCTGTTTCATTATGTTAATCTAGGAATTAAATTTGTCACCCTTGAATCCAAATTAATATGATTTATTTTTTTTCTTTTAGAAGTCTTTTAGGAAACTCTTCCTTTAATTTTAGATGTAAAACTACTAGTAATACAATGACGACATTTAGAGTTTAAGGCCTTTTGCTTTAATTTATTCAATTGGGAATTTTTAAATTTACCTTTGTGTAAGAGACTGAGCTAGAAACTTCTTTTGATCCTCTCTTAGGTCTTGTCCATCATCAGATTCTATAGAGAATTTTATTTACAAATCAGCTTTTCCTTGTAGCCATTAGTAACCTAGCAGAGAAAAATGCTGAAAGGGATTTTTTTTTTTTTCCAAGTAGAGATTCAACTAATATTTTTTATTAGTGTTGAATCTCACCTCATATGCATGTACCAACAGACTGGTGCCTCTGCCTTTCACACAACCCAGGCAGATGGAAATTTGTTCTACTTTCACATTCCTAAGGTTGCTGTTAAAGCTGAGAAAGGGAGCTTGGAAGTTTGAGAATCTATTGCTTTTTGAAATGGAATGGAAAAATTGTGATATCTAAAATATTGAAGCAGTATACTACAAAAGTGTAGGGAAGAACACAAGGACTTTTTTTCTTATAGTTGATTCCATTATTCAAGGGTTTGTGTTTGTGTGAGTTTGAGGCTGCCTTCACCTTCACTAGAAACACTGCTCAGTGTTTCTAGTCAGTTACAAATTTTAGTACCTAAGTTATGGTGTGCCTTTCAGTAACTGTCTCTCATAATGATCTCTTTCCACTTAAATGCTGCAACWCTAACCCTGCATCATCCATTCCATGATAAAGGAATAATAGGGTTAATCATAAGACAGCAAGGAAGAGATGCAGCAAGTAGCAAGCAGCTGCCCCACGATTCAGAAGTGCAGCTTCCTATCTCTGCCACTTTCAGATGGAAGCTCTTGTGAAGGGAAAAAAGGAGACATAAAATCCACACAAAAATGCAATGACACTTTGTACGTTCAACATCTTTCAGGATGAGAGAGATTTTTTCAGCTGACATAGGACAACCCAAAAAACTCAGTTGTTCAGCAGTAATAGGAATAATCCCCCAAAAATATAGGAATGGGAAATTATTTATGCTTTAAAGTGCCAAGATGAAAGAATTTGATGTCACCTTGAAGAAACATATTCATAGCATGCCAGGATCTTAAAGGGTAAAATGGGTTTTAAAAAATACTAAGGAAGAAATTAAAGCATGTAATTTAAGTGAGAAACTAAATGGTAACAATTCCTTGGCTGAGAAAATTCTGTTTTACTTGAAGCCTGTAAAGAAAAGCTCGTGTGTTAACGAGGTCAGGGCTACTTTTATGCTTGTTTTTCATTATTAGACAGTATACTAAAAAAACAACAGCTAGGGATTGGATTCAAGAGTATGAGGAACCAAATCCTTCAATTTTCTTGGCTTTTAAGGCACTTTAAAATGCATTTTGCATTTGGGTAGCTGTTTAATCTACTGGTTTGCTCTCTTATTACCAGACTTRGACTCTGATTCCTACATCCAGTGTTTTACTGAGTTTCTTCTCTAGTGTAAACCATGTTCTGTTTTTCATCAGTGTTGCACCAGAGTCACTCTACCACCACCATCAACTGGCATGAGTTGTAGGCAAGCTCTGATATAAAACTAGCTCAGACCAGAAGAAAACTTTGGACATGAATGAAAAAATAGCAGAACTGAAAAGTATCACTATATTTTAATTTTTAATGGCAGCTTTTGCAACCTTTTTTTTTAATAACAACTTATTTATTTTTAATGTTAACCCTTTGCAGGCATAKATAAATGCATATATTTATTTGCATGTATATATATATATATATATGTATGCATTTCTCAGAACCTCTTCTTTTTAACACTACAGCCACATTRCATGTTCTGTAATAAAAGGCCCTCTTTGTGGAAAGGGGCCACTTTTGATTAAACATGAAACAGCTTTTAATATGAACAAAGACCATGCATTTTCCACCAAGTTTTTTGCTGAGAAATTAAATTAAGTTGAAGTCTTACTAAAAATTKGTAAGAATTTAGCATATTTTCCTGTAAGGTTACACATATGTGATAAGTTTAAATGTTTCTGGATTCTTACATTTAACAAATTAATGCACCTAACATCTTAAGACAARTTTAATACAAACTTTCAGTGACACAAAATTAAACGGTCACTCATATCAGCTCAAGGAAGTTAATTTTTACTTCATTTTTCAATAATATTAATATTTATGCAGGGATAAAAGATAAAAGCAGAAGAAGCTGTGTGCATTTTTACCTCTGTCACWTATTCTGAAATCCACTCTTATGTAGTAATGATTTACACTGGATTTGTAGACATGTTAAAGAAATTACAAAGAGGTTAAGTAACAGAGCTATTGGCAAAGCACATTCCTGTGTATGTGTAATATTTGGCATAAATTATTCATGTAAAGGATAATCTTTGTTTTCAGAGTAGCTTCAAATATATATTATAATTACCTTGTATGTTTGATTAAAGCCAGCAATWGAATGGTATGCTCTAGAAAAATGAAGTAATTGTAGAACAATCCATTAAATTTCACCAATTTTACTGACTATTCTTATGCTATTCTTTTGACAATAGAAGTAGAACACAATGTATTATCTGCTGCAGATAAAAATGCAAAGGCTAAGGTAAGTCTCCTGACAATACTCCCAAACAGATAAAATAGATCCTCTCTAAGAAATGCTAGAGAAACTAGTGAGTTGGTGAGTTGTAAATTAGATGTTAGTTGATATACTCAGTGATCTTTAAAAAAAAAAAAAAAGTAAAAGACAGCAGCATTTATTTTTATTTAGTAAGTAAACAAAAGGACCAAACCAGCTATTCAACATATGAATAAAATATTGTGCTGAGACATCTGGATTTTGCTTGGATAAATAATTGAATAAAGATTTCAAATATAAGGATAGATCATCTTTTATTGTTTGTTAGATTGAATGAGATATCACCAAATTATTCACTAAAACAACTTCCACAACACTTTAATTCTCTTTTTTTTTTCTATAAGGGAACTATATTTTAATTAAATTCTGTCAGTTGAAGTAGCAAGAATATGGTGCACAAATGCCATCATTTGGGTAGTTTATTTCAGACATTTGAGTGGTTCCATTACATTTATCTTTTGAAAAGTATTGTGTATGACTGGCTTACTGAACATAAAGTCTCTAGTAGAAAAAAAAAAAAGAAAAAAAAGTAGTAATGACCAGGGAAGAGGTTTCAATACATTACTTTTGTTTGGTCATGAGACAATGTGAAATATATTGTGTTTTGAGCATTTAACTTAAAATATCTAATTGTTTCTTCTTTAAAAGATTAATCTCAAGTGAGATGTGATRATCAACAAGGTGGTATTCCAAATGCCACTAAAATTAGGCAATTTAATAAAATACATTTGGCACTGAATCTGAGATAGGTCAAAAAAGAACTTCTGGTCCTTTTCTGTGTTCTTTAGTTCTTTAGATGCAGCAGCACTGGTTATTCCAGAAGCAGGTCATGTAGGCCAAGGTCAATAATTTGCCATAGAAAATAATTTGCATTTAACATAATCTTGCCTGTCTTGCTCTTGATAAAAAAKAATATTTTATTCATTGGTGTGCAGAGCTCCTAGATTAGAAAATACCCTTTTCCCTCCTGTAAGACAGAAAGAGAAAATAATAGTTTGGAWATTCAATCTACTTTATCTCAGTTCTTTCCAGAGCTGGCATCATTTCACAGAAAAGGTTCACTTAAACTTTTGAAGGCTTCTTGAAAATCCAACAAGCCAATTTGCATCAAAGTATCACTCAATTTACATTTGATTTGTATGCTGAAGCTGCCCGCACAAAGGTCCCAAATTCAGAAAAATGTCTGAAGCACTGCCATCAGCAGGTAGGTGCAGAGATGCAGTGCTGCAGTGCCATTGGAAGCTGTAGAAAAGGACAAAGAGGTTGATGCTTAGCTAAAATGTTTGAGTGAGCTACTGTATAGTTGCAAGTTTTTGTTAGCTAGAAGTTTAGCAAACATTAAATCAATGGATCTGGGCATGTACTGGAATTACTGAGTTCTGTTCAYGTTCCTGGCAGAAACCTGCTCTGCTAGAGACCACTGTCTTGCTGTGTCCTTTGTCTTTGCTCATCTTTTTATGCTACACACTTTGTTTGTTTGTACATTTCCTAAGGCAATAGAATCTTGATCTTCAAAGGGCTTCTTATAAACTAAAGAGCAYGCAGTGACTGAGCATTAAAATATTTATCTTGTGATGTCCTAAGAATTCATTTCTCCAATGCCAAGTGTACTGTTTTCTACCTCACACTCAAGTGAGAGGAAAAAATATATTTAATCAGGAGTATTACTTTCATAGCTAAGTATGAATTTAGACAGCTTGCACAAAATCCTTCTCCTGATGATGGTAACTAACATTACACATGATTTGGTAAGCTAAGCAGCTTTTGCTTTGTAGTATTCAGGAAAAGTGGATATCATAGTATCATAGTTAACTTTAAGAAGACACTCAAAGAGTAAATTTCTKTGCTATTAATTGCCACTGAGCAAAGAAGGAAAAACAGATCCCCTCCCCAGTGTTCTAAGTTTTTTTGTTAACGGTTTTATACAGAAAACCTCTCCCTTTTTTCAAAGTGCTTGAGAAAATCTATTAATTTTTAGGAAATAAAAAAGTCAGTACTCACATTTACATCTGCTGCTAAGGCATGCATTTGCTAGTTTAGGGGAAAATCCTAAATTTACTCAGTTTTCCCTAAAATCTTGCCAGTTTTTATTTACCCATTAAGTTATGCATGGAGAAGAGAGTGAAGAAACAATGACATAAACAATATTTTAAAATTTTAATCACCAGAAAGATCTGTCTTGAGCTTTGAATTCATCAGAAGTGCCTTTTCTATTCTAAAACTCCAATTTTAATTTACAAATTTACTACAACAATAGCACAGTATGGATTGAAATCTTCTTTCAGTGAACATATCTGTCATATCTGTAAAACTGCATGAGCGTGGTTTTAAGAGACTTTGGATTAGATTTAACCTAGAAACTCACAATAAATCTGCTTCCCAGGATGTTCTCATTCTCTCACCCCTGAATGACTGGTCTTTCAATTTTCTACATCAAGGAACCYTTTGGAGCATGGCTACTCCATAAGTTATTATTTAAGTACTTTTAATGATAAGTACATTTTCTTATAGTCTCATTACTCAGATACATTTTAAATTGTGACTGAAAGTTTGCATACTTACTGTTCTCTTAAAAAAAACTAATTTAAATTACATAGACTTTTTATAAAATAAAGTTATGACAATATATAAGATAGTTGTTGATGTCTAGTTGGAAGGTAAAAGTAAATTGCAGATTACAAGATAAAGAATAAAAATTCCTTCATAAGTAGTAGAGGACTCAAAAGAGAGTGAATTAATAAAATCATAAAATATTTAAATTTGGAATGAAACATTTTTATAAATGMTATGTCAAGAAACATCATCCATTCCTCCTGCTTCTGAAATTTGAAATCTTAGACACCTACTTGCTGCCCTAGATCTTGCTCTTTGGAGATTTGGAAGGGTGAAGGAGGCCCTTATGAATACGTGTTTCACCAARGTTGCCCTCCTTCTTATTACTGTATTTCATAATCAATGGATCAAACTGCAGGGAGAAGACAAAGTAACCATCTTATGCTCAATGTTTTGYTGGTTTTTTTTTTTTTTTCTTCTGCAAAATAAGCACATCAAAGAAATTGTAAAAATTTTCACTATTTTCTTGTCATAAGAAGTGGAACTAGAACAGAACATCTCCTGTGTATGTATTTGCACGAGTTAGGTCATTCTCAGTACCATCCAAACTCCTGTAATCTTATCAGAACACCTGTAGTCTTGTTATTCAAACCCTCAGMAATTCACCAAGGCCACTGAGGGAGGAGCAGGACTAAAACAAGAATGAAGAGCCTGAGAAAGTGACCATCAAGAATGCAAACCTCGGGTAAAAGTGGGCTCAGCGTAATGATAGACTCTGACCAATTAGGTGCCWTAAGGAGTGTGTGCCAGCCTCATAAACAAGGCAAAAGATCCAATCAAATAAKGCGYGATTGTGTGAATATGCATGCTAGAAYCTATAACTGTTGCTTATTGTAAATAATAAAGTGTCTTCTGCCTAACCATATTAGTTTGCTGTACAAAAGTCTGTTTGTCCTACACTTCTGTTCATATAATATCGTGTAATCTTGAGCAGGAATAATAAGGAAACTAATTTGAGAGTGATGCCAAAAAGCTGATAATATTCAGCCCTTCTATTCTAAGTGGGCTTTAAACAGAGCAGGATAAATACCAGTCTGTAAATATCTGTCCCATTGGATTTAAAACTTAACTTTAACAAAGTTAAGATRAAGGAATTTTCCACAAGCAATGCATATTAGATATGTACAATGCAGCTAAAACTCAATTTACTGTGGTGTCTTTCCTTTGTTTGCAGTTGGAAGCACACAAATTATGGAGAAGAAGGAGGTTTGATGTATAATTTTCTTTCAATAACTGCCAGGGAATTATTCATAATCATGTATRGAGTAGTTATGAAGAGTTGTTTTGGKTTTTTTTTCCTTATGTTTAGTTGACTTTTGGAGTGCAGCTTAAAGCATTTGTGTTCAGAGAGGCTCCCGGTGAATATTTGATGTCGGTGCTAGCTAATACAGCCAGCAATTCAAATCCATGGTTTCTGAATTACTTCATTTGGGGAACAAGAGAAGGGGGAATGTGTTTTGTCTAATTGCATTTGTAAGACATAACATGTTCTTTCATGAGGAATGTCAAACAGAAGTAGTTATTTCCTTAATTATGCTCTAAGGCCCTGCATTTGTTCTCTTGGACAGCTTTCTAGYAAAACTTCTGCCTTCTGGCTCCTGGAGTTCCCAGTATTCAGAGAGAATACAAGCATTGCTATATCATTTGCTACCTCAGAGACTGTTGGTTTTGTCTCATTCTTCTGCAAAATTGTGTGAGACTGACATTCCTAGTGTACACAAAAAGCATAGTAGAGACTTCAAAACAATACAGTTTAATCTTAATTTATTTATTTAATATGGGGTTTGTTGGTTATCTTTTTTTTACMATTTGGTTGCCAAGCCTGAAAATCTTTTGTTTTTTTCCTCCATGGCAATGARAGAAAGCCCCATATCTAATCCTAAATCTAGATTTTATTTTAGAAACTWAAACCAAAGAGAATGATGTATTCATAAATGCATTTACTGCATGTGGTTGCATTTGGCAACACTGAGGGATTTCAGGCCCCAAATTACCAGGCATCTTGAATCCCATCTCATATATCTCTCAAACACAGTGAGTGAGGATTGCTGGTGTGTACCCAGTTTCTGAGCAACAGACCTAGCTCTGAATAGTAYGCTTGGCATTGCTTACCCAGAGATRACACTCAAAGTATTAAGAGRGGCTMAGATGTGTAGGACCATGGTTCAAATCCTTGCAAGGAACATAATGATCTTTGTGTGTTAAAATGTGTGAAAAAGAAGGCATGATACTCTTTAAGAACTGCTTGCTCAGATAATCCCATGTTTGAGTCACCTGGACTATCATCAATTATATTGTATTTCAAGAGCAGCTTCAGGTTCTCAGCACTCTTGTCCTCAGCAGTGTGCCTCTCCTTTACTGGAGCTGGGGRTGGAAAGGAGCATCACTGATGGTCTGCACTGGATGGAGGATCACGCACTACTTGCTACTACTCCTGCTTTTTCAGGGGGCAAAGAGAAGCTTGTGGAGAAGAGGGGAATGAGAAGCTTTGAGATGTGTGACTGCCTCCTGCTCTCTGCCCTCCTAAGKGCCTGTATTGAGAAACATGAACAGGAAAGTTTTTCTGCTTTTGGAGATGTGAGGTTTTTGTTTCATATGCTCTTCTCTGCCATCCTCAACYGGTTTCTGTCACATACATAAAGCCAACCTAAACTTGAGAGCTGGTAGTATGAATTGATTTTTGTAATTAAGTACAACTCCTAAAGTACTCTGAAAACACTCTCTGATAAGAAATCTCTCTACTATTCCCCTTTGTTAAAAACAGAGATACCCCTTGTTATCTASATTGTATGCAAATTCAAAACTATGTTTTTAAACAGCTACTGACCTAGCCAGCTTTACATGCTCTGTCACTGTGGCTTGTTTTGTACCCAACAGGGTTAAGCTCACTGCCTTAATGACAACAGCACAGTAAAGTGCACATAATCTTTTATCAACCATCAGTTGACATTTAGTTAACAACTGAATGTTAAATGAAGCTTTTCATGACAAATGTATTTCTAGCTCATTATGACAACAAAAGGTGYAATATTCATAACTTAGCCTATTRAAAATCTACACTGTGCAGYTTTGTGTGCATGAAATTTTAAGTGGTACATTTCAGAGTATCAGAATTACTTACAGAAAAAGATATGGATATGAGCTGACAGATGTGTCCATGAAGGTTTAAGAATTCATGGTAACTGACTGAATCTTACTGTTTAATGATTTAAGGCCTTAATCTGGTGGAATATGCACATCGTGTGTATAACTCGAACACAGATATGGTAGGACACTGCTCTCTCTGTTACATAAATACTATTTCAACAGRATTTATTCTTACTGTCTGAAAACATCATAAGAATCTGACAATTCGTGCTCAGTGGAGCAATGGGAGGTTTCAATGTCTGTGTGCAACTTTTCTGATGGCTAAAGTTGTAATTGTTTATCAGTATTCTATTTAGAAATATTGCAGAACTTGTTCTATGAGCCTGACATTCCTCAGTCTTCCACTCTTTTATTTGGAAACATCACTCAAATTAGTCAACCTTCTGTGCCAGAGTGCCTAGTGACATTTTTCAAAGGTTATTTTGGAACACAGATATTTCCCTCATTTCATAGAAGCTAACCTCATCTGCAGAAAGTCAGTGAAGATTTATCTGTGCAGTCTGGATTCCCAAAGGTGTTGGAAGTCTTTGACTCAGTCCATGCCAATAGCATCTACCAGAGATAATGAAAGAATCTGTGGGAATAGATTGAGCATGATGATGATGCATACACCACTGCCACAATTTTATGACAAATTTCTGATTTATATATGTTTTTTCAAATGATAATTCTTATAGTAAGTTTTTTTTCTTGTAACTCAGTTATTGCTTGAAACTGATCACAAATTAGGTTTGTTAAGAAGAAGAGAGAAATATATATTCATGAAAAAATAAAAAAAAATAGAGCCCTTTGACACTTAAGTGTCAAAGATCTAGAGMTGATCAAATTTGTTTAATACTGGTGACTCAGGCCTTATCTTTGGTATCTTATTTCCTGGCATTGATCTGTGGACATCTTATCCTTAATTGCATATTCCCAAAATGTCAACTTGAAATATCTTCATGATGCTGGAAAAGCCCATCAGGTACAGCTTGAAGCTGAGCATCTCAGTGATGCTGTTTTAGTACAGCTGTGTGCAGCTCAGTGGGCAAGTGATATGAAAGGTTTTGGGTGGATTTTTAAAATTATTATTCTGTCGGGAATCTGCTTTCACACCTTAAATTCTGATGGCAGAGTACAGCTCTAAGCAGATGTATCAGGTACAAGAATATGTCTCAAAAGGACAAATATTTTATGTTAATGRATTCTGACTCATGGATGTATCTTCTGCAGCTCTGAAAAACCAGGATTATGTATTTGTCACTCCAGAAACAAATTAGTGCCYTTCACTGCCTGCAGAATGCCTCCTCTTGTAGAAGTGGAGCAAGCTAAAAGTGAATGAGTGGTGCATACAGGCTCTCACATCCAAAACTGAGCAGAAAGAGCTAATGAAAAGGTCATAAACCAGTCTCTATCATTCATTCTTTCACCCTGATGGTACTCARAGGCCACAAAATATCAACATTTTAGTATATAGGCATCCAGGGCAGGGAACATATTTTTCACATTCTTTTCTCAGGTTATTTAATAATCACAATCAAGTTCWGAATTAGAAAGAGGAAGAAGAAAGTAATGGCTGAAAAGAAAATAACTATTCTTACAGTTTTATGCACATGGTTCGAATCATCAGCTTTAGACATTTAAACTGAGACACATTAAACTGGTTAATGTGCAGAATGATAACTAAACATCTGACCACCTGGTTGATTAGCATTTAGAAAGAAATTGTACAGTTGAGAAATAGAAACCAATTACAGAACTTAAGAAAGAATATGAAAGTCACATATCTTGTACATATGAAACTGAGGAACTTAATAAAAATCATTTTTGCCAGCTGTTTCCAGGTTTGCTAAATCACAGTAAATGGGTTTTAAAAGCCATGTAGCAGATGGAAGGAAAATGTTCACATTTTCCTAAAGTGTTAATGAAATTTAGTTATAGCAAAATTGGAAGAAACAAAAAACAGAAACAATGGTTATGGGAAACCAGCAGCTGTCACAGTAAAATACTAAAATGTAAAAAAAACCCCAAAAAACCAAAAAACCCAAAAACCCCCAACAAAACCAAATAACAGGTTACGTTTTCTCTTTTCTTAATAAAAAAGTGTCAAAAAGAAAAAAAAAGCAAAAATGTTSTTCTTTCTTTTTTGAATCTTGCTAATGAGTGCCATTTTTATTAGTCAGTGGTTATAATGCAGCACAACTAATTCATAAATACACTACTACTGAGACTGGTGATGATTCAAATGATAGTCATAAATCCATTCAAATTGATACTTAGGGCATTGATAAAGAAGGCAAACAGCCCAAAACATTTTAAGTGTTCATTTCAAAAGTTTTGGCACAAAGAACTTTATTTTCCTACAGGGRTCATCATGCAGTTCTTAGAAGCTAAATGTATTTACCTGTAAGTTTCAGACAATGAGGCAAAGAGAAAGAACATTAATGAAGCACAGTAGCAAAATTTAAGGAATAGTAGAGTTCMTTATTAAAAGGCTAAAGATTATTCTCATCTTTATCCACAGAAATAAATATAAGACAAAACTGTGCAACTCAGTAGAAAAGTGGAATAATGAAAGGCATCTGTACTGGCACAATAAACAAACAATTTCCACTTTGTGTTGCCAACCAGAAAAAAAATAAGCTGCAGCATTAAATAAATCTGAAATGAAGGCCATAATTCCTACATGATAATAACAGCTCTAAATATATATATTTATATTTAAGTTTTGGGTTTTTTGGAGTTTTAACACTAAATGAAGAAGTACATAATTTTATCATTTTGTCTTGTTTGTTTTGTTTGATCAGAAGGTGTGCAACACATAAACTTCTTATTTCTGTTTTCTGGTCACCTGCTTTATGGGTATTTACCTTCCTTTCTGATTTTCTACTTCAAAACCACTGACCCATACATTATTCTGTGAGTCCTTTTGACTTCCCATGCACATACTTCTTGTGATGTCACCAAATCCACCCAGCTAAGAGCAATTACTGTCCCCCAAGGTCATTCACCATTATCTTACCTATCTATTTAGTGAGAAATGCAAGGATGAAATATAAACAAGCAAATATAAAATGGTTGTTTTAAAGCATTGGTGAAAAAAAAATTGCAGAATTTTAATTTCATACACAGATAAAGAGTGATCCTCCTTGGCAAATTCCTCTTTGCATCTCCTGCTWAATACTGACTGTTAATTCTCTGAGTTGAAATATTGCTCCCATATAACTTGTAATGAGCCATTTATTTTTGAATCATTAGTAAAACTTGAAATTTGCAAGAAAAGGATTGGCATAGCTGTCYTTCCTCTTTTTTTTTTTTTTTAATACTACTTTTTCCCATATAAAAAGAATTTCACAGAAAAATATTAATTGTAAAAAAAATAAAATTTGAATCTTCAAAGTGAATTATTTGACTTGTTTCAATGTTACTGAAATTTTCCATTTTAATGAAAAATATTTGAGTTTTACTTCAGTTTCTCTTCTATGGTCCTTTAACATCAGTAAAATTGTATTGCATTGCAGTCTGTCTAAACTCTTGTTTTACATATTAATATAAATGTTTAAAGTTTTACCTTTGTCTTTGAAATTGTAATGGAAGCATGTTTTGAAATTGTAGAATTTCCTTTTGAATGAGAACTCTTATTTCTGATTTCTTTTGTTAATATGTTAACAATATGAGRGTTCAAGGAAAATTTAACATGATTTGGGAAGTATTGGGAAGATGATTACTTCTGGCAGACAACTTGATTTTAAGGAAACTGTCTTCAGGATAGTTTCTTAGCTGAGAAAAGGACTATCTGTATTCTCAATAGCATACTGGATATCATATMAATTTGAAATGTTAGATTAATTGCTAAAAATTTTAATTTGGCCCTCTGTCCCTTCAACGATCTGTTGTAAACACCAGTGTGTAAGTTTCTGGTATATGGTTATATTTGCTGGTGAAAAAGCTTTGTAAGGTGCTATTTATATCATCTGGAGACAAGAAGAATAGCTTTTGAAAGCACACACACTTCTGCCAGATGGATATTGAAACTTTTTGACCAGTTCCTGTTCTAAAGTCACTACCTGTTATCTGTTATTACCACTGTAAATAAACTTGTGTCATGAAGGGGGTCCTTAAATTTTTAGAATTCTTTTTGTGTTGTTTTTGAATTTTCAGCTGTTATGAGTCTTTAATTTTTTAAATTTCTATTTTAATTCACTAATGCTTAGAAAAAATAGTATTGACTTGGTATATAAATACAAAATGGCACTTTGTTCATCTGAGTATTATATGGTGTTCCCATAAATTTATGGAGTTTGAAGAATTTCCCAGAAAGGAATATCCACTACAATATCCCTGCACCAGAACAGGCTTTGAAGCATTAATAAAAAGTGTTATTTTTTGTGTACGTTAGTAGCCACAGTACTGAAAGACTCAACTATTTTAAGACAATTTGCAATATCTACTCAGCCAGATATTCAAACAAGTTTTRAAAAAGGAGGTATTCTATGACAGGAGTTGAAACAGCTTTAGCAAAGTCACTGATTCGTGTTACCCAGAGAGAGAATTTACCTTTATTATCAATTCAGATTTGAAAGAAATAACCTATGCTTCTACTACTATTGACCTTTTTAATTCTGCCTTACTGTCAAAGTGTCCAAAATGGTAAGATAATAAATGGTGCAATACCTCATCCAGACTTCCTACTACTCTGCAATTATACTTGGAACACTTTTCTTTCAGCAGACTTGCAGAAATTGTTGGATTTTCTTCAACCTTAAATAAGAATTMTGAAAAAAGTTTGTTGTGTACAATCCTTTAAAACCCCTRCACTGACCTTCTCTCMACCCTCCATACCTGCTTTCTTTAATAACATTTTYTTAAAAACATRAATAGTTTCTCTTAAGATATKTTAGATTAAATCAAGTGTTAAKTAGTTCTGARCAAATYAGTAATAAATTAGGGAGCTCCTGARTCTTACACAACRCACTGGTACTGTGAAAMTATAATGTAAACATTAGCTTTCTAGACCATTTCTTTGGTGATAAAGCCTTCCGAATATTTTATCCATTCCAATCTAGATCCAGGAAAGTTAATGAAATCAGTTCATTCTGATGCATTTAGTGCCATATAATGGCAGGTATGTACTGTGAGCATAATGTATGAGGCTCTGGGGCAAGATTRCTGCATTTACAACTCTCATGAAGCAATTTCATGTTGAGTACTTGTCAGTCAGCCAGGAAAGAGTTTTCCTTCACAGAAGGCTTCAGAGCTGGGCACTACCTGTGGGAGAGAGTTGAGCAATATGTTAATTACATTTTACAACTATTTATGTACCTCAATTTAATCAAACCCAAAAACTATTATGTAAAGATTTAGGTCTCTAGGTCAGGGCAGAGTGGAAGAAGCTCAGTTCTAAATATACATAAGGTACTTTGTAACAAAAGCTGTAACACGTTTCCGTGTCAGGAGATGATGAATAAAGGATACGTGGGTACAYGTGGTGGGTAGGGTGGGAAATATTGTACTTAATGCTGAAGCCTCAGTTTGAATGGAGCTGGGAGTAAGTAGTTGTGTAGCCAATATAGTATTATTTTACCAGTGCCTGTGTTTCCCTCAAAAAGCCAAAATGACAAAAAAGTCCTGAGAGGCTATTCTTTCTGGCCAAACACAAATTACTTGTTATTTTCTCCTTCCAGTCTTTTAGGTCAGCTGCAATAACATAATTGTGGTGGTCACCCTGGTGACTCATTTTCCAGGTTTTATTTTTTTAGTATAATGATTAAGTGATTGTAAAAACTACTGTCATGTGAGTTTTCAATAGATTCAACCTGTTCATTAAACTAGTATTTAACTACCAAGTATCTTGCACTTTTTCCTTTCTTTTTTTGAAAGAGCTATGGATATGCCATTTCTGCTGTGAGCATTTTATATTAATTCCTGCTCTGGGTGGGATATCTGTATGGAATAGATTAACTTGCATTTACCTTGCTTTGTGCAAAAGAAGACCCAAGAAGAGGGTTAGCACAACTAACATGCTTTTTCTTTTGTGCTTTTATATTTAAATGATACTATGTATTATCTTATATTCAGAAAAATTTGAAAGGTAAAAGGTGAAAACMCTTGATGAACTTTGGAAACAAAAGAGAATAATGCATAGATTTTGCTGCATTTATTGGAATTTTTCGGTGCTTATAGTTTATTCCATTCACACTGTTTCCATCTGCAGCACCAGCTTGCTTTTTTTCCCTTAGGACTGCAGGGTGTTTTAATAATAGGCCTTCAAGACCCCCATAGCAACAAGAAGTCTGATAAAATAAAGAGAAAAAGAAGCTGAAGTGATCCCTAGAGAAGGAAAACATATTTTCCACTTTTCATTTCCATTTCACAACAGAATGATGGGCTGAACTAATAAAAGCCCATTGGCATTCCAACAAACCCAAACAGAGTTTGCCTGTTGGGTAGTAATTATACATGCCAAGTATTCACATACATAATTAAGTAGTGTTCTGTTTCTTTAAATAAACATAATTGCACAGAAGCCAAAATAGTCAAATGGTTTCCTGATTATTTGAACTAGAGAATAATGTGAAAAGTTTTCCAGTAAAATTTTATTTCCCTGCCTCGTCTCATTGATAGGCTCAGTTGACTTACAGAAATTAAATCARTTGACATGAGAAATTCTCAGATATTATTAATTTCTGAAACACATGGTTATCATTTGGCCAGATGTGCAAAGCATGTCAGTCCCTACTAACAGCCAATAATCTAATCCTAACCAGCTCTCTGAGTTTGGTTCTAATGAGTTTAAGTTCTACTTGCCTTTCTGTACGCAYATGTTAAATTGACAGACGTGCTGTTGTGGATCAATAAGGAATGTCCTGCCTAAATATCTGCCATCTGTACCAGTATTTTCAAACATTTCCCTTTCCTGAGCAGTGTTGCTTTGCCAGACACCCTGTGTTGCTCTTTTAGGTTGCCTGCATGGTGCATTTTCCATGACAACCTGTGAGATGCGCAGAAGAACCTGTGTGTTCTGATACTGGTGATGACCCACACATCAACAGCCATGGTACTGCAGCAGCACTCCCTCAGACAGGGAGAGAAGACAGAAATCACTCTGCAAAACATCCTGGCATATGTGAAAGTGTTTCCTAACTCCACAAAATTAGCCAATAAGTATTATGTGTTTGTGCCACTAAGACTGTCATTTCAGGTAGGAGATATGAGATCACTCTATTATCAGAGTGAGGATAAGAGGCTTGTGGCTGCAAACACACTKAGAAGAGTAAAGATGTCTCAGGCACTCATAATTAGTTAATAATTAGCTGTGTTGGAATAACATCTCTGACTCCTGATCGTACAGGTTCAATGCCATCTCTTATTYTATTTGCAGATATGATTATCCTCCTTTTATCCTCCTTCCAGCTTATTACCTCAAATATTTATCAATTCAGGTAAAACACACTGAAAAACAGSATGGGTGAAAGAAATTTTCCCCACACATCAGTAATTCTGTATTCTAATAATTTTTTTTTTTATTTTTTTTTTTGTGCAAAAAGGCAAATGTGGGTTTAYCAGCATGTACAGGAAGTGCTTTCTGGGGCAGCATTAGGAAAACACTCTTGGGTTTGRAAAGTATCTGCCTGGGACATGACCAACTAAAAGCAGTACCTTGGATACTAAAAGGGTGGTGAAACATCTTCACACACATTTATGGCCTTTGGATACATATGCACAGGGTTAATTTTATTTGGAAAATCTGAAAAGGACAACACTTTAACTGAGACATGTTATCATCATTCTTCAACCCTTGAAGAACTTCTCTGTGGTAGATAGACAGAAGAGAGACATCAGATCTCTAAAAGTTTCATGTAGAAAGATTTTCTGTTGCTGAACCAGTGCAATGGTATGACTTCACTCATGTAATGAGATGGGACTGGCTTGGAATTTAAAGAGCCATTCAGATGAAACCAAGGCAGCATAAGAAAATCCCATTAGTGATGWAGAAGAAAAAATAATTTGATATCAGTGTTTCTGAGTGAATCCAGAGAGCTATGTGCTAGCTTTTTTTTTTTTAAGAAGTCCTATAATTAATAACTATTCAAAAGCAGCTCTGGGCCATGTTTTTAGCTAAGGAATTATATTCAGAAAAATTTATTAATAAGCCATAATTGTTAYTCAGTGTACCTTAAGAAGTTTTATTGTGACTATATTTTAGAAAAGGTGTTATTTATGGGCTGTTTCATARTGATATTGTGATTTCAGTTTTATTTTAAAGTTTTAATTAATCACTTAGGATTGGTCACCAAGACAATGCAGTACTGTGTCTTCTGTTCCATTGAACAGGAAAGGGTAAAATGAAAAATTTAAGATATTCAATCAGAAACTGTGTGTCTTTTTGAAGATCTATTGCTCTTACYCCCAAGGGCTTTGGTTTATGTTCTGAAAACATTTTCAGGAAAGCAGAATTCCTATAAATAAGTTTTTGTTAATAGAAACAACCTTGAAATATAYTTTTGAAAAGATATTTTGTTCTTTTTTTAAAAATTGTTTTTAACAAGTGATTAAATACACTGTTTATTCTTCTGATGGAATTCTCTTCAGTGGCCTCTAAATCCACAACATTCCTGAAAAATTTTAATTAATGCTAACACAAAAATAATAAATATACTTAATCCTTCGGTTTTCTTTCTTAAAGACACAGCCTTTATTGAGTCCATTTTGACCAAGGAGAGTCAGTAGATACTCTTTCAGAGATCAAAATTTGATTCAGATTTACTGTTTTTCTTTTTTCACAGTTGGAAATATGCTATAGATAACATGAAAAAAGGGAAAGCTGTTTGATGTCATTTAAGGATTCTTAATCTTTGCATCTGTGGGGGGTGGGGATTAGGGGTTGTGGGAAATTAAAYTTGCACATTTAAAAACTCAAACAAATTTGTCTGTCAGCATTGCATGACAGTCACTTTAAACATGATTTGCCTGAGAGACTATAAAGTTCTGTAAGTAGGTGCTTACTGTTTCCTGTTTTACATCAATTATATTGTTAGACATTTTTTCCCCATAGATTCTTGTAGCATCAAATTTTCATTTTTAATTATTGTTTTGGGTTTTTTTAATGCCAGGAGTAATTCCAGCTAAGAACTCTGGCAAGAACTCTGCTAAGTTCATGAAGAAATTAGTGACAGAGAATCTCTGTTGCATGGACCAACTTCAAGAATCAGTGATAAGTTCATTATTATAATTAATTTGGATCACATGCTTGAAAGAGGACATAAAACTAAAATTCAGAAACACTACTCTGGTGTCTTTATGAAAGGAGAGTGTTAACCTTGGACAAATTCCATTTGATTACTTTTACCTATCCAGAAACTGTGGGAAATTTTGTTAGGTATATTGAACCAATTGTTAGAGCTCAACTGTTATGCTGTYCTGCAGAACTTGAACACAATTATTTGCAGAGCTTTGGAAAACAAAGGATTAAGAAGCAACATTTTTCTGAAAAGGTGAAATTGGTTATTATGAATAATTATGTTCCAGTTATGAATTAGTGGACAAAGTTCATACTTCAACATTAAGCCTTGCAAAAGTTACTAAATTTGGGATTGATTCCATGTGAAACCTTTAGGAATTTCTACTCCTAGMCCAGAGACTTAGGCTCTAGACCAGAGACTAACAAGCACAGGTAAAACTAACAKCCATTACAAGACAATGAATAGCAGTATTGCAATTTTTTTCTTTATTAATAAGGGACATGTACATTGTTATTTTCATGTATCTTCAGTTTTTACTCCAAAGCAGAAATATTAATTATTCTTACTAATTRAAATCCTATTTTGCAGATCTAGGAGATGCCAAGGGAAATCAAATAAAATTATCTTAGCTAATGGATGATTACCTGAAGTGTCACTGCATCACAATCATGCACTATTATTATTAAAGAACACACAGTTCTGTCAAGGTGGGTTCAGAAAAGGGGCCATAAAGTTGGCTGGAGGGATGGAGCACTTCTGTGAGGAAAGGCTGAGAGAACTGGGGTTGGTCAATCCGTAGGRGTCTCTGTGGAGATGTTATTGCAGCCCTTCAGTACTCAAAGGGGGACTTTAAGAAAGATGAGGACAAACTCTTTATCAGGGTGYGTTGCAGCAGGATGAGGGGTAACGGCTTTAAATTCAAAGAAGACACAATTTAGATCCAGTATAAGGAAATTTGGTGGGTTTTTTTTTTGTTTTTTGTTTTTTGGTTTTTTTTTTTTTTGCAATGAAGGTGGTGATGAAATGCTTTGATAGGTTGCACAGAGATGTTCCATCCCTGGAAATATTCAAGGTCGAGTTGGATGGGACTCTGAGCAATCTGCTCTTGATGAAGATGTCCCCAGTYATTGCAGGGKAGTTGGGGTGGATGACTTTTAAAGAAAGGTCCCTTCCAACCCAACCCATTCTGTGATTGTGGGATTCAGTGCATAAGTGCTCAGTCAAGGTGGAGGGAGCCCTGTACCTTCTGAAACTTACACACATTTAATGAGCAATTTAATAGGAATAGTGGTTTTAATGTCTTTCTGTACACAAAGCTGCATGTGAATACTGAAGTGGAATAAATGAAATGAAATAAATTAAGGAATAAATGACCCATACAGTTCCTTGAATAGCCCAGTAGTTAGAGCACAAAGCTGTAAGTTAAGAGACTTTGCTGCTCTTTCCCTTTGTGCTATTTAATTGCTCCTGAAAGATGGACTTCTCTGTTTCATTGTCACAGTCAAACTAGTGAAATTTGCTTTCCTCTCAGATATGCTATGAAACTTAAAAACAGTGTAAAAAAGCTTCAGTCCAACAAGGTATGATTTTAAGGTGACTGTGGTTTATAATTTTGTACCTATAATGCTACTGTTTTATCATTACTCTGATTACTCTTTCAGTGCTTTTGAGAGTATATGAAGATGCTAACAATCTGCTGAACTGTTATCACATTGCTTGTTGCTTCATTCTAAAGATCGTCCTACTCTTTCTTGGCTCTGTKATGTATACAGGGGCAAACACCTCATGCTGGCAGAGCTGGAGTGTTTAAACTGATATCCAGGAGGAGCAGACACAACCAGACAGCTGTTGCTAAAATATCTATCTGCTGTTGCAGTTGGCACTTCTTCTGCTCTCGCTGCTCCCAATCTGTGGCCCCCAAGGTCTGAGCGACACTGGGTTTGCCTAAGCCAGGAAAATGGAGCCAATTTCTGTAATGAGAAAATTGAAGTGCTATTGCAGAGGATTAGTACCCTCCTGCTGCTCACTGCAGAACGAYGGGACCTTGGTGAAGGAAAGATTGGTACAATGACACAGAATCAGTAAACGCAGCAGCTTATGACTGCAAACAAAAACAATATTTTGGTATTTTGGCTAAGTGGCACCAGAATACTTTCAATATCTAATTAGATTACAGTTCAAATGCACCCATATTGAAAGTGTGATGACATTAATCCAACATCAGAAAATATGAGCAATAGTCACCAGATGTTGCACTTTGAGAGATTAAAATTTTTTCTCCTTCCTAATAAAATGTCCTGCTGTCTTTGTGATTTTACTGGCTGAAATGTGACATGCTCCAAAAGCTTGTTATGTAAGAGCAGGGATCATAATCTGTAGTTCCACTGTCTCAAGAGAGATGTATGTCCATCTGAATAAAGAATCACATTATTTCTTGTTGTAGCTTTGTCACTCTTCCCCTCCWAATGTCTAAATAACCCAGAGAATGTGGATCAGTTTCAGTAGCAGAAGTTGAATTACTTTGTGTGATCTTTTTTCCCCAAGCATCAGAGATTACACTTGATTCTGATCTTTCTTGAAAAGAAAGAGATTGAGATTTAAGTCCTCACTCCAGGAAATGGAAAATGTGACTTCTAGGTCTTCATATCTTGGTGGAGTATTATGATTACAAAACTACTAAATAGAGGGGGACATCTAGGTATGTTTTGAAATTAAAAAAAAAAAAAAAACAACACAACGTCTTCCTAATTTTACAGCAGAAAACAGTGTTTAATTTTATGGGAGGATACAAAATATTTACAGTATAAGTAGGAAGTACTCCTCTGCAGCCCTGGTAAATTGCCTGAGATAAAGAGGAAATAGGATTAATTTTTTTCAGGTCAAATACCTGTGTGAGGTGTTTCCAGTCTCCTGCTTTATCTATCATATTTTTCTAGCATTTGGGATATTGTACACCCCCACTCTGAAGCCACTAATTTTTTTGTGACTCTCTGCATTCCACTGGAAACTCTGGAGCTCAATGTGGTCCAAAAACTTAGTAGTGAGGTGACTGAATCTTAAGGCATGGTATGATCTTCACCTACATTAAAAGTTGTGCTGGTTTTTGTCTGAGATAGAGTAAACCATACGATGGGGCCCTGCTCTCCTGGAGATGGGAAGCAGTGACATGATTCYTTGTTTTGCTTTGCTTGTGTATGTGRCTTTTGCTTTCCCTATTAAACTATCCTTATCTCAATCCACAAGTTTTCTATCATTTGTCCTTCTGATTCGGTGTGGGAGTGARTRAGCAGCTGTGTGRGGGTTGGCTGCTGGCTGGGGTTAAACCACGACAGAGCACAGCAGCTGTGATGTGTCTTTGGCTGGTGGTGTTAACAGCGCTCCTGGAGCTCATTTCCTTTTGCTGACAATAACAGCAGCCTTCAGTCACAGAACCYTGCAGTCAGCAACCCAAAATTAAGTGGGGTTGAACATGGACCTGCACTGCTGTAATAGCTCTTTTTGGAAGTTTGTAGCTCAACTGAAATGCAGCCTCTTGTGTCACAACAGTTTCCTCTTTTCTGGCGGCTGATTCCACGCACAAACTGTTCACAAATCCTGAAGAGGAGTAGGAAGGTACATCAGAATGTGGAAATATGTTGCAGGGTAGAAATATTATAGTCAAGTGTTCAGAAATACTCCCATGCTTTTGAGTGTCTGGATTTACCTGTATCTGCAGCATGCACATGTGATTTTTTTGGCACTATAGGATGTGCAGGAAGCACCAGCTGTTGTAGCAAGGTTTATTAAATGTGTAAATCCTTTGTAGCTGCCTTTACCCTTATTCCCTTTCCAAGCTGTTTAATCTTTAACAGTAACAATGTTACTCAATCTGTCAAAATCCTATTTTCCCCTGTGTTTGATATAGTTGAAAGCAGAAACTAAGAAAATCAGAGCAGCAAAGATGAGGAGTTAATATAAAAGAAGAGCCATGCTAAATCCTTTTTAATGATTGTCTAGATTCTGGTGACATCAAGGGTTCCATTTCAAATTATCCAGGTTTGTATACCCTTTCAAAGGTTAAAAAAAAACCCATTAAAAACTCTAGCAAATATGCAGTCAGACAGAGAATGGCTTCCATGTCTGCCACATGGGTGGAAAGTGCTCCCATATTTTAAGGGATGTTGTARTACAATGTGATAGAGAAGCRAAATATAATTATATAATATATAATTTGAAATATCAACTGCTGAGCACAGATTCCTTATCAGTAGAAAATTATCAAAGCCCAGTTTTTACAGGCATYAACTTACAGTTTTATCTTTCAATCACATTTTCAGCAGTAAAGTCATTTGTTTTGTAACTCACCTCTGGAATGATATTATGAGAGATGTCTAAGGTGTGTACAATGTTTCTAAAATGTACAAAGCAAYTAAATCCAGCTCAGCTTCCTGCATTTTACGCACTTGTGGATTTGAGTGTCCACTGAATRTTTGTCTKCATGATAAAATGCTTTTAACTTGGCATTGAGTAGGTGAAAGATTTTTCTCAGAGTGAAGATTMATTCAACATCAAAAATAAGTCAAASKGCCCACATTTAATATATCTACAAATATATTTCAGACATTATAAAAGCTGGGATTGGGAAAAAGAAAAMAAATGAACAGAAAGAAAAAAAYAAAAGGTCTCCAGTAGTGCATGAASATAGAATTCTTTTGCTCTTTCTTACTCCRCAGACTTTTAATTTTATATTCATTTAACAAAGGGGCAGAGACTTTCCATCATTCTGCCTGTTTACTCAATGCATGTGTTGTATTTCCCCTTTAACCTTTTCCTTCAGAAAGAACATTAGTAGTCTGTCATTTTCCATTTTAAGTAAGTAGGTACTATAGTGATTTGTCATTTTTAATGTGTTTATTATAACCTTTGAATTGTATTTCCTTTTCCACAGTSAWGATCTTGACCTAATTAAAGACAGGGGACCAAACTTTGCCCTGCTATTTTGTAACATTTTGAAAAATGTGGAGGGTTTCTCCTTAGTGCAACGTATGTCCATGTTGGCACATGCACATGTTCCTGATTTGATTAAAACAGTGAACAAAAAAAAAAAAAAAAAAGGGCTAAACATTCTTATTCTAAAATAAAATGAAGAAACACCCAAATTATTTCCATAATTCTAAATATATTTCTCTATTTATATAAGCAGATTTCAAAATCATACATTATTAGAGCAGGCTTCCTTCTGATGGCCATAAACTCAAATTATATCCTCAGAGGGTAGCATTGCATCTCGCATTTTATGGAAGGCACTTTTATTMTATTTAGCATTTTGGAAATATCACATATGACACAACTTTTGGACTATGTGCAGAAGCCTAAAAAAGGTTTGACTTGACATGAAAATTATCAGATTTGCAATRTCTGTTCTGGGGATGGAGGCGTGGTGGGGTGTGCAAAGCACTCCGTCTGCTCAAATTATGAAATACYTTTTCTTTAACACAAATATTACTTTTACACCATGAACTGACTGCATTTGCCTTTTAGATATCCTTTCTTTTTTTTCTCTTTTACTGTCAAAAGCAGAGGCCTTAACATCTGCAAAGCAGAGATTAGAGTCATACATCATATTGATTTTTTTTTTATTATTATTTTGAATGCTGGTATTTCTTCAAAAATCTCTCCCTTGTGATACATTGTAAGGAGAAACTGAGAAGTCTGCAGGCTCCRAGCAACCTTGAAGCACTTCCACTGCTGTTCAGAAGTAATTAATGAAAATGTCTCTACCCTCGCCCTACATGTCCACAGATAAATATTTTTGCTCTCATTCTGTGGAGACATGGAGTACTTGTTCTAGAGAGATAATCATGTAGAAGGACATTSAGAATGTCAGTTTGGGTCTACTTCTTAAAACAGTACAGTACTGWACATTTTATGGTTTCTTTATTATTATGATTGAGATTTATATTCCCATGGGCTCAGTCTTAAACTAGAAAGAAAGCAATATTCTGTGTTGTATTAAGATTGTGGTTATATAACCGACTTTTTCAGAAATTAAAAGCATTAAAGTGTTATTAAATTGAAGAATAAGAGCCACATATAATACAGATTTGATAAAAATGTTATGATTTCTTTTCAAAGGRSTTGTGGACAAGAACTTTGAGGAGTTTTTTCACAGTTCTTGAGTGTTGACAATGAATGAGGTAATTGGCCTACTCAGCTACTGGCCAACTCCAAAGTGTGCATGACCACATTAAACACCATTGATATGATAATAACACTTTTTTGGATGAATCAAAAGTGGAAAATGCCAGATAAAAGGCTATAACAGGGATGTTAGGATGTGTGGCCATAAGGAGGGCTGGGAAGGGGCAGAGACTAGGATCAYTACCAGCACTGATTAAAACAAAAGAGTTTCTGGATCATGGGGAAAGAACAGACCTGGCTGTCTGCTCTAAGTTTTTGTTTTCTTTTTTAATTATTTTTTTTAATCTTGCAAAATTATTAGACACAATCTATGCTTCATCTCTAAGTAAAGTGGGTGAAAACAACATTCCTTTGGAAGAATTGGATGTTGCTTTTTTAGCTGCCAAAAAATCCCCTGYGTGCCAAACAAATTCATTTATCTGGGGCTTGAGGCTGTAGTTCCCTAAAATAAGGGGAGAGGTCTTCTTCTAAACTACCTGATAAGGCAAATGGTGGTGAAATGAACAGGGTGCATTTATTCCTCACTAGACATCTACCTATCACCAGCTGCTTTGAAAGAATTTCATAGTTTAAAATACTTGCACAAACTCCCTTGGTCATATGTTAGAARGACTTCTAAAAATATCTTAAGAAAAAAATAGCTTTCAGCAGTAGAACATRACTGTCTGTCCAGTTTGTAAGCACAGCATCTCCCAAGGGTAAACAAACCTTTCCCTTTACATATAGAGGAAGCACGGCAAAGTATTTTGTGGAAATCTTTGAAAAGATAAAGTGAAATGTAAGTACAAAGAATCATTATCAAGGAAGAGTGGATTAGAGAGTTGTGTGTTTTTGGTGATGATCCAGACCATGTCAATTCACAAGAGTAAATCACTTGGTATACTTTACTAATTTAGAATGAATGACAGCTAGAAATGTGTAATGGAAATTTGGAGCTGAAGGTCAAGTAATATATTATTTTAAAGGCATGTTCCTTGAGATTTGCAATGAAGTTTGATGTATGGCCTTGATTCTGTTTTAATATACCTGTTCCTATAATGACTACCTGCATTAATTTGCTTTATGAATGGAAGAAATATACTCCAAGTGGTTTTGATGTGCTAATGCTCAATCTTGCTAAACTACCTTCATCCTAGGTCTGTATTAAATGTGTGAGGTTTTTGCTCAGTGATGCCAAGAAATTCTTGGATGTAAAACAGGCAAGGTCTGATGCAGAGAAAGGTGAAAGAGTACTTATCACTAGATGATGCTATAAAAACCATACTTTTGTTGCCAGGCCTCTAATTAAATTACCTTTTATTGCCTTTTTTTTGGATTTATTTCTCTTCTTTAAAGCTTTATCTTGCCTCATAAGCAAGATTTAAGGTGTAAAGGTAGCTGTCCTTCAACTGTTCTCCAGCTAAACATTTCCTACAATCACYAGCCTATTAAAGTTTGGAAAAATAAAATGGTGCTTAAATGGAACACAGAGTTGCCATGAAATAAAATTAATGACACAATAGATTAGGATTTTCAAATCAACGGTTTCTGGAAGCTTAAATCTCCTCAAAAATCAGATTTTGGGACAGATACAAACTCTTGATATCTGAAGTATTACCTACATGCATGTGCCCAAGTGACACAAAAGACTAGATCAAAACCTGCCTCACAGCTTAGTCTTCTAGGCATCCATACACATCAATACGTTAATCCTTTAAATTCCCTAGGTATTTATAATTCCTGTGGAGTGTATGTCCAGGTTGCTTGATCTGAGAAACAGTGTCTGACACAGCAGCTTGTATGTAATATACTTGTTATGTCTCTTTCCCAGCTGCAATATCTGTGAAGCTCAATCTGTTTTATGTTCACATTTTATACRACCCATCAACAATCAGATTAACAGAGGACATAGTTGCCATTATCACTTTCATTTAAAAATGTGGGGTGATATCAGTCATACTTTTTATCAAAACCCACTAAATATATCCAACAGCTTTAACTGAGCAAGAAAATTTCAATCAAAAGCATTTATCATTATATGAGGCTTCTGCACMCTACATCCAACCTGCTGGGACCTGCTGCATGAACAAAGTCAAATGCAAACTCAGTGAAAATATGGAAAACCAGCAATATTAATCACTCTGAAGATAAATAAGTACGTTAGAGAACATTTGCCAAAAATATGAGGGATATTTTTCCCATTAAAATGTTGAAGTCTTTTACACAGAACCAATGTACAGCAGTTGGAAATGTTTGACAGTGATGGTTCTTTAAAGAAAATATTATCAGCATTATTGGGGGATGATTTTAAATAGCGCATAACATAATAAGGAAAGCATTTTAAATTCTGTCAAAGAAGTGAGTAATAGCTGAGCAGCAACAGGAGAAGACTGWAACTTAGCATGTTTTCTACCGGTTTAACAGAGAAGTTAATTTTACTTCATTTGCTTCAGCAGAATCCTGCACACCACAAGGGTTCTAGCATGATTGATGTTTTAATAATGCAAAGGTGGCACCTAGTGTAGGCCATCCAATGAGGGACACTRATATCTGTTTGGATCTGCTCTAATCACTGAGTGCCATGTGGGTGGTTGGCAGCATGGACAGCACTGTCAGGTCTTGTGTAGYGTCAAGCCAAGAAGAAATTAAGAAATATACCACATTAGTGGAAAGAACATTACTGAGGACAAAAGCAGTGACAGGAAATATTTTGTCAGCTCAGGTTGACCAGTCACAGACTAAAGAAAATGTTTTAGATCAAGCATCATAAGAAGGCACATGTACCATGTAAATGTGGGTGTTTCAAGATGATAAGTTTAATCTTTTTCTCTGTTTTTTATAAACTAGCAGACAGATTTAGGGTTTCAACTGAACACTAAATATCTGGTTTCTACACATAGTGTTAATATACTTTCTAGTGATCAGAAAGAGGGGTGTTTGCAACTTATCACAGGTGTGTTGTTGAGATATTTACTAAGATATTCCCATGTTGTCTTAATTGCTGCACTGCGCCAGCTTTTGGGTGTCATTAAACTGTAAGACTCTTGAAGAAACGATCAGTACAGGAAATACTAATGCCTTAATTTAATTTTTAAAAATATTACTTAATTTGGATCATTAGAGTCTCAAGCAGTATTTTGTGCCATGCAAGCAAGAGCTACATGTGGACTAATTAATACTTTTGGGGATAGTCAGACTCATTTTAGAAGATTGATCATCATGGWAAAGAAGTAAAATGCCTCTAAAAATTAATTTATTTTCTTTTGGTATAAAATACACAGAGGCCCAGTGAGCATGACCCTTCACAATAAAATACCATACCACAGCAAAGAATAGTCAAGTACCATGACACCTGGCTTATTAACTTTAAAACATAAATTAATCTGTTGGAAAATTAGGAAGGTATTATGAGACATATGAGGGATTGCAAAAACCCAGAAGTTCCAAATACAAATCTAAAACCATTCAGTCTGCTGTGTTCCTTGCCTCACTAAATCAGGGAAAATGAGTTTTATGAACAATCCACCAGATGGGAAAATGTTCAAATACCACAAAATGTTGATCAGATTTATTTGAAAAGCAAGCTGTAACCATATGCATATGCGAGGAAGCAAAATGGATTTTCAAATATGCAGTCACTGCTGTCAAGCTTGCAGCTGTATGACTTTAGTGGTGTATTGCTGTTTCTACTGTAGACTTTCTTGATTTCACTTACCTATTTGCCAGCTAGTATGATTAATATTGATTCGGTATTACAAGCAATTGAATTGGAAAACATAAACAATCTTTTTGCTGGCTTTTCACCAGACAGCACCACATATCTGATTTTTTTGACAAGAGGGATCTCTGAGATATATTAATATTGAAGCATCCAAAATATTCATGCACAAACAGATCACACAGATACCATGGCATTTTTAGAACTCTGGGATTTTTCATTTATAAATCTTCTCAGATTACAATAATTTATATTTATTCTACTGCAGTGACATCAGTTAATCTACTGGAGCCAGAAGAGAGTATATACATAGTTATGTCTGCTTGATAATGAGTACACTTTCCATTTTAGTTTTTTAACATTTTATTTGTTCATTAGACTGGAAATTTAGAGACAAAAGGGATTTATATATATAGTTCACTCATATGGAAAGCAATCAAGTAATTCCTTAAATTTTTGTTTCACAGGTATTTTTTCTAGAACAAGTCTTTAGATGCAATGTAATTTTTATTGTTTAATTTATTTATTCAATTTTTAAATTATTTTTCATATTTTTAATTGTAAATTTTCAGAAGTCAGTGTTAATACTAGGTTAGGTAATTGAGCATTCCTTTTCATAATGTATTTTTAAATGGTAGAAGTTTGGGTTATTCAAAGACTCAAGTGACTTAAAAATATGTACAATTAGGACCAAAATTACCAGCAACTGAGGAAAACCTGGGTATTATAAAACATTGTGCTCATGCAAGGAAAGCCATTTGAATTCTCTTACAGCTTTGTCTGCTCTCTGAGTTTGTATTAGGTGCAGTGAATACAGAGTGTAGAATCATTCCCTTGAACTGTTAGAATATTAGGTTTACAAGGTACTTGTCAGGTTGCTGCTATTTTGTTGACAGTCATTGACAGTCATTGTCATTGGGTTTTTTTACTTTTTGCCATATATTACACTTCTGGTAGTTTCCTACATCCCTAACTYTGTTGAATCACAGTTGTATTGTTGCACTATGTTGAACTGGGTTTTGAAACACCAGCAACCTCTATCTAGTGGCTTGGAAATGACACAATTTCTTCTGGTATGGGTCTTCCTTCTGTATTGGTTCTGTCCCAGATTGCAGTGCTGACCTCATGCAGGATCTTGACTCCTTCAGCAACAAGCTCAGTCCTCAGCTGGGGCAGTTGGCAGCTCCCTTGTGTTATGGGAGATGGGTGGTACCCCATCGTGGTTCATATTGAGTTCTCCTCCACCATCTATCTCAAGATGTTCAAGTTATAGTCCAACAATTGATTTCCTCCTCTGGCCTACTAGTAGGGAAGTAGTTTTGATTAGTGATTTGAAACAGAGGGGAAAAAGAAGCATAAAAAAAGACCAAATAGAATTGTATGGGG
>CADDXX010000210.1:851094-889245 GCA_902810485.1 Alauda arvensis | reverse complement strand
TCTGAATAGACCAGTGATCTATACCAGTGTGCAGAAACACAGACTTGAAATCTCAAATGAGATGATTTCTCCATCTTTCTTTACCCATGCTGGCAGACCTGCCAAACAGCTCTACAGGAAGAAAGCTGTACATTTCTACCAATGTATAAATTCTGCACTTTTTCACTAATTCACATCACTCTCTGTTTAGCCCTTGCTACAGTTACCATTCTGTTGATGAATATAAGCAAACTCTCCATTCACTTTTAAGGAGAATTTGCTTCAAAGATCAACAAAAACTGTAYTGTAAAGCTAGAAGAGGTTCAAGATGATCAACCTCCTTGAGTACTCCCAGCTGGTTTCAGATGCATTCAGCTGAGTAATCACAGAGAACCTGAGGTTCCTGGGAAAACTGCACTTTATTTCATGACAGTTTCTTACTGAGTCTTCATAACTATGAGGTGATGTTGCACTGTTTTGCTCAGACTCTTCCAAGAGAGTTGACTTCTAAAARTAGAATTCATTTCAGAACAGGCAAATCATGGGTGCAAGAACATACCCTTTGCATTTTTAGAGCAGAGATAAATGATTGACTTTGTCATTACTAACTCCTAGAATTTTTATKCCTATGATTAGCAAATAGAATCACAGAATCATTAAGATTGGACAAGACCTCTAAGACCATTGCGTCCAACCCTTGACCAAATGCCGTCATGCCAACTAAACCACAGCACTAAGTGCTATGTCCAACTGCTTCTTGAACACTTCCAGGAATATTCATATATTTCCCATGCATTTCAAAACTCCTAAATAATATTTACAAGAGGGAGTAGGCTTTAGAATTAACTCTAAGTTACAATATGTTAATCAGAAAGAAATGGTTGAAAAGTSAAAAGTCTACCTTGAACTTTCAGATTCTGATGGGAGGAAAGGCCTTTCCTTCTCTGCATTTGTTAATGTCTTTTCTTTAAAATGCTTTTTAAATACTAAAAATATCAACTGTATTCTCTCTGAGAAAAAAAAAAAAAGTAAGAAAAAGGAAAGAATGTTCTGGACCTCAGAGATATTAATCAGATGCATCTTTTTCTGTGGATTTCATTAYATGTTTCAATGTCATGATATGGGCACTAATTTATCCAGCAAAACCATGTTGTTAGTTTTATATCCATGGTACATGGATATAAATATACATTGCAGAGGAATGGTAGTGAAAGCAATAATTTGCCTTTAAAGCCAAATTATTACATAATGGGAAGGTTAGCAGTGGAAGCAAGTGTTTGTTTAAAATTCTAGTGGGTAGGACAAATTTTAATATATCTGATATATTTACTTTCCCTGCCAGATGAAAGCCAGATTKCCATACTGTTCCCTACTTGGCTTCTAGAGTTTGTACAAGAACCTCTTCAGTTTTAAGGARATCACAAATACTAAGATAATTGTAAAATACGAGCCCCTGAGCATGACATCAGTGTCTCCTATCCAGGTTCTCCAGTTTGATTATATTTTACATTAGGCACTTGAAGCATAGAACAGAAAGCCAATTTGCTACAGCATATGTGAAACAGAAGAAGGGAAAAGTGTGACAAGCCAGAACTCCAGATTATTCTCTGACTGCTTTTTCTGTCACCATTAAATAAAGAAGAGTGACATCCTGTCATTCTCCAGGTAGAAATGAATACAGCTTGTGACATGCTATTGAGGTGTATGTGGAACCTATTGCTACTGAAGTGTATGTGGAACCTTGATGGGATTCTTTGGAAGGACACAGGCTCATGATGCTCTGGTCATACTGCCAGAAGCCAGAGATATTGAGACTTTTTTTTTTTTTTTTTTAWTTTTTCTTGTAAGGTCAATCCCCTTGAGATTACTCCTCCATCTGGTCGAACGTCTGCCTCATTCCCTGGCTCTGCACTAAGGCAGCTGTTGGCAACTCTAACGTGACAAAAACCCCCTTAAGTCATCAAAGTCCCAAACTTGCCTTCTGGAACACATAAAAATGCAGAGATTAGTGGCAACACCAGCTTCTGTTTTCCAAAAAGAAAGTAGGTTGACAACAAAGCTCATTCATAACTGCCTTTAAAGGTTTGGCTATCCTTYGCCTTATTAAGTAATCAACATTTCAAGCCTCTGAAGTCCCAGGCTTAAAGACTGATTAGACATTAACCTGACTACACAGTTTGSTCTAATTTAGATTTATGATTATGTCAGTTTAAGGAATGAATCTCTCACATCAGACACAGAAGTATTCATTTTGTTGTTCCTATGGAATACAATGTTTCATTCACTGGCAAAATTCCCAGACCTTCAATATGATGGGAATAAATTATGTACGTTTACATGGAACATTTGTGAATTCTTAATTAGGGAATCATAACCAAGCTCTGAAAAGATACATTTTATGCAGGGAAAAGAAGAATAAATTCATTAGCACTGAAAATGCAACATTTAGCAGGACTGATAGATTTGTGCTTGCTTTTAATTTTCTTCCATTATGTTCAAAAGCCCTTTAACCTTTTAGCATTGATAAGAAGCAAAGAGTGAATAAGTTCTGGTTACTTCAAAAACGGATTTTTCATTTTGAGAATATTAYTCCAGCTTATCTAAATATGTTAAAGCAAAAAACAAAACCATGAATAAACAAGAAAACCCTAAAATAATGAAAAAGAAATCTAAAATTAAAGTGTTCCAGTCAAAGCTAAGGCTAAATATTTTTGCCCTTTTAGGATTCCTGTTATACTACAAAAAAAAAAAAAAATTACTGAACAACTTCTTATAGCTCTCATGAGTGTTATTTCTGATGTTCCAGAAAGAGAAGAAAAATCTTTCACTGTATTCTGCTACAGAGTGTTCCAGAGCACCACTTAATTATCTTTAAATTTCTGTTATATTTAACACCATCAAAAGAAAATGTTCTTCATAGCTTCAACTCAGTGAAAGAATCTAATCTTAAGTTTGGGAGAATTTAAATACCTATTGACAGTTGTAATTTTAATGAACCTTTGGTTGTGCATATTTTGGCAGTAGATGTTTGTGGATTCATGTGTATATATGCTGTTATAATATAAAGAAGGTATAAAAGAATATAAAAAAGACTGAAACACAAAAGAAGAATTGAAGTTCTTTATTATCAGGATACTGCCAGCAAAATGAATTTACTTAGTCACTGTATACTAGAAAACTGGGGAAAAAAGGCTACTACCTTTTAAAGGGCCTTATTACTGTCACCTCCTTGCTCCTTTTCAGGGTCAGCCCAAGCTGGAACATGACTAATCTGAGAACTTGAGCACATCAAGCAAAATCTGGGTTGTCATACAGCTGTCATACAGAATGGATGAAGTGTCTGCTATGTCTTTAAGTGTGAGCAAAAAATATGTAAGTGGAAAGTTGTACACGGTTCCCCAAGCTGTAACCTGTCGCACTAGTACATGAAAAAGACAACATGACACACTTGGATTTTACAATGCAGAACAAAAAAAGGCWGTTTAATTTTGACCTCGATATATATAGATTCTTAACCACAGCCAGGGACTAGAGAATGAAGACTCCACCTCTCCAATCACACTGGTCAAACCAACAGTCTATCAGTTCTTCTCCTCCCAGGAGAAGGAATGCAAACAACCTAGACAGTTACAATAACATTTCACTATTCACATGAAACTCTGTGAGAAACTCTACTACAAAAATGAAAACATCAGAAGGCTTAGAAAATGAAGGTGACAGTAACCTGCACCTAGCTATAAGAGTTAATGCAGTTTGACTATGCAGCTACTGAGTGTAACTTTTAGGAGAGAGTCACAAGGGAAGATAGGGATGAGGTGATAAAATGTCTGGTGGAGATCGATCCCTTGATACCCAAGGCAAGAGCCAAGCCTGGAATAGGTACCCTTCAGTCCAGACACAAACATCAAGCCTTACATTGCTTTAGAAGACTCCTCCCAGCCCCTTCCAGCCATAACTTCAGACTGTCCAAATAGCTCTGACCATAAAGTTTGGCTGAGCCACAGGTCAGGGCACCCACTTTCTCCAGAGATAAATTATTCCTCAGAAGATAACCTAAATATCAGTCCTTGCTGGCCTGGGAAAACATTTCCCAGACCCCTGTAACAACAGTTCTAAAATTTTGTTTTTCTCAGCTTTAATTCAAATATTACTCACTGTCAAGGAATGCATCTCTTCATCACTAGAAATCCTCAGCACAAAGAATTTTTATACCCCTTCATTTCCCTTGTGAAATTTACAGCTCTACTCCAGTTTTGCCCCAGGCTTTCTTGTCTCTCAAATCTAATTCTAGTCAGATCCATGTACAGAGGAAAATTTAGGTGTTAAAACTTGGAAAAACACAGCAAAGTGGTCATTACCTTTTAGAAGACTTTTTGGTTGTTGTTTTCTCCTTTCCATCCTCATTCCAGGTAACAGCACGTTTTCTTTTTTTTCTGCAAGACTGAGATTATTCAGTGAAAACCCACTACAGGCTTCTCTGCAAGCCACAAGCAAACCACAGATAAAGTTTGTCCAAATGTTTGAAGAAAAATATATGTACATGGAAATAYGCTACTGTTGCACTGCACTCTATTACCAATGTAGGTCATGACGTGTCTTTATGAAGATGGAACACAAAAATAAGTGATATTTATATGTGATGAAGCTCACTCTCCCCAAAGTAAAACAAAGCTTTTCACTTGATATTTCAAAGTGCAAATCTGCTGGACTGTTACTTAGTTGGGARACTGAGAAATCTGATGTGTACAGAAAACATTTACGGCTGTGCATGCAAAAATTTGATTTGCTTTTTAAATTTCAGTTTATACATTAGAATACCAGCTATTATCCTAATATTGATAGAGTAAAGGTTACTGACCAGCCAAGTACAGGGAGATAAATATGTGTAATTCAATACTACTCATACAAATTACAGGGAAATTAAAGGACACAAAAAATTACTGAGGTGTTTTAAGGACAGACAAATGAAGAATTAACAGGAAAAAAATTATTTAAATCTTCACAGAATGGTGATTTAGACTGGTATATCATAMATGTTTGTGTATTAGGAAGGTGTAAATGTCAAAGGAAAGCATGGGTTTGTGTTAAGAAAAACAAAAGAGCAAAATTAATGCTAGAACAGAAGTTATATAAATGAAGAATGAAGTGATGGAGCAGAAGAAAAATAAGGTTAAACATTCAAAGAAAAAGTATAAAACACAGTGCTCTGAAAGATGCAGTGAAACTTGTTCAGAACGAAACTTTGGAATTAGAGGACAGTTTAGAAGTTAAATTGTAGGGAACWCTTCTGTTGCAAAGGATTGGGCTAGACTGTGATTATTGCTCTTCAAGAGTTTTTGAACTAATAATTCTTTTAGGAAATTAAAAGCAAAATTAAAACTAAGAATTAAAGAGAAATTTAAAAAAAAATGAAAAGGACAAGRCAATATTCATTTGTGAACCCATATGTGTTCAACCAAGTGGCATGTAGCAGAAAAGGCACTGAAAACAAAAAAAAAAGCTGTCAGCTACACTGAGGAAATAAATAATGTACACTGCATTAAAACACGATTTTAATTTATTGGAGCAGTGGATAGTGGATGCTCRATTTGCTGTTAACTCTGCACTGAGATGTTTCAGCTTGCACAGGGCTTAGTTCATGCAATGCCGCAACCTCTGCTAGAGCTGCTCTCACTTTGAAAACATAAAGTCTATCCTCTCCCCTTCCAAACTATCCATGTAATGATTAACCCAGATCATAAAAATCCACCTTCTCAAACCTGGTACATTTGCACAAACACATGGCCACTGGCTCATACTTTAGACGTGTTGGCAACTTTTTATTGTTGTGTCTTTTTCTTCCCCATCCCAATTAGTTAATTAAAAATATAAATAATATAAAAAATATTATAAAATTCTCTTTCTATGCTTTGAATTTCAGCTAAAGGACACAAGAGAGAACAATACTTAGGAAATATCTAGATGGGAGTTTAGAAAGATAGCCAAGCTAAGAAGTTACATCACTGAAAATATCACAGTGGTATATCAGAACACACCAGGATGGTATTGATTAACTTACTGACTTGTGCAGTAAGTACCAGGAAACAAAACAAAACAACATTGATAATATGACTGCTTCATTTTTTTTTTCCTGTTTTTTTTTAAAGTATGGTAAATGCTCAAAGTAATAATGATGATAAAATATTTTCCTGTTCCAAATTTTGGCTCATGTGCCAAACTCTCAGAGACATTAATTTATCATTGTTTTGGGTCACCTGTGGCTGCTACTTCTACAAGCAAGTAGAAGTGGAAGGGGCAGAGCTGAGAATCACAAATAAGTGTTACAAGTGACTTTCTGTTGAAGGCCCTGAGCRCAGCTTACAGTCATGGATGATGACTTAGGTCTCACAGCTTATAAATCTCTGTTCTCTGTGCATGGATAAGTCCAGTGGTGCAGGTGTTTTGTGTGATGCTCTAGGTAAGAACCGTCCCAGTTTTGAGGAGTTGCTTGTGTTTGTTTGGGTTCTTTCAAGCTGTGAACTAGGTCATGGATCCTGTGGGACCACTGTGTAAGGCAACAGTGGCCAGAAACCAAGATATGTTGGAGACAGTGAAAAATGGTCTAATGTTTTAAAAACCTAAAAAACACATGCAGAAACAATTTACAATTTACCTCAGTAATTCTTACATCAAGATGTGTGAAAACAACTCAGTTATGTGATCTGCTGATTCTCTTGAATGCTAAGATACTGTGATTAATTTCTACAATATTTTTCATCATTGATGTGAACTCCAATTTTAAAAGTGATTAACCATTGAGAAACAAAGTCATGTTGACTTTGAATTAAACTTGAAAAATAATTTAAGTACTCTTGAAAAATTGACAAAAGTTATGTAATGGTTTAGCATCAGGTATTCATTATTGTTTTCTTTATGTTTTGTTGTTTGTATTGATACTTTAACATTTGTGAGTTTTACTATGCCTTGTAACTTTGTTCCTGTTGTAAAATGTCAATAGCACAAATTTTAAAGATGTAAAAAAAAGTAGAATTTTAAGAGTCCTGAACTTTTATGAAATATAAAATTAATTTTAAAATTACTAGAAAGATGCAACTCAGTTTTTCTGYACTAAATTATCCTCTTTGCTATCTAAGGAATAAAGTTTATGTAAAATGTGTTCTACTGCTGTTATTGCATATCTTTCTATATTATATCTGTCACCCAGGTTGATGTAGATTAATCAGCACAAAGTATWAATCTCAGTGTTAAATCATAGATTCATAGAATGGTTTGGATTCAAAAGGACTTTAAAGATCATCTAGTTCTAATCTCCCTGGCACAAGCAGGGTCACCTGGTCACCATGACCTGGTTTAACCAGGTTGCCCAAAGCTCTATCCAAAATGAACTTGAACATTTCCAGGATGGCACAGCAAGAACTTCTCTGGGCAGTGTGTTCCACCACCACACCCACCCTCACAGTAAAAAAAATTTCTTCCTAATACTTGAACTAAACTTATTCTCAGTATAAAGCTCTCACTTTTTATCCTGTCACKACATGCTTTTGTAAAAAGTCCCTCTCTGGCTTTCTTGTTGGTTTTCTTTCAGGTGTGGGGAGACTGCTATAAGATCTCCCTGGACTCTTCCCTTCTCCTGGTTGAACAACCCTAGTTTGCTCAGTCTGTCTACACAGGAGAGGTCCTCCTTCCATCTCCTTATCTTCAGGGCTCTCTGGACTTCCCCTGCATATTCCTATTGATTGTGAAGTCTGTTGTAGATGCAATAATCTTCAACCAGTGGTGTTTACTATGTCACGTTTTGTATTTTATCAAAAGATACTACAGCACATTCTTCATTCTTCTTTCTTGTTTAGGTTCCTAAAAGGACAACATTCTCTTTCCCTTGAACCCTGCAAAATAATATTATCWACATCAAGGAGGCCTGAATAACCAAGTGCATGGAAAAATCTTACATAACTGAAGAGAAGCAATAACTGAAGGCATAAAAATTGCTTTCTTATGTATAGAATAAAAAAATTAATAAGGTTTTAGTTACAAATGTTTTGAGCTTGCTATCAATATAATAGTTAAATGAATTCCTATCCAAAAGTTTCAAAAGCTTTTCAGAACCATTTCAGGTTACATTTTTTTTAAATAATAAAAATTAGAATGTTGAATTTCATCACCGATCTATTTAGTGTATAGTTTTAATTATAGTTTAATTACTTAGAATTCATTCTCTACGTTTCTTGTGGCAGAAAATTTGCCAGGTAGAAATGTGAAACCTCAGATGATGGCATACCACAAGTGTCTTCAAAAATATCTGGYAAAACCTGACATATTTTAGTGTTTGTAGTATTGCAGGACTCAGAACTTTGTATCCCYGCAGCAGTCATTAGGAATGGGCAGGCTCATTTCATTGATTGCTCTGTGAGAAGGCTGTTCAGGTTCAGATGGAGCAGAAAGGTTAGTGGAATACCTGTTAAATGCTTCAGTGGTCTGTGGAAAATCTCCAGTCATGCTCTTATCACAGCTGATGAATTTAATTTTTAAAAGGTGCTAAAACTGAGCCCATCCTTCTACTTTTCMAGGCTGTGGAAGCAATTGAATATATACAAAACGGTAATTTAGATAATAGCAGTCTCTTTGGTTTTATATGGAAATTTTCATCATGGAGAATCACTCAGGGAAGAATTCTCTGCCCTACCAAAAACTTTATGGTCACAATATTTTTCTTTGCTTTTAATGTATTAAACTCTGCCAAAAAATATTTCTGTGTATATTCTGGGCTGTAGTAGACAAGTCAGATTCTATAACTGAGTGTCATAAAGTAATAAATTCATGTATTAAAATAAGCCACCAGTGTGAAACTATGGACAGGAATGCCCAGTCATTTTTACTTAAATATTCACACTGTAGTCTAAAATTATCTTTTGCCCATATAATAGCATAATTATTTTCACTGGATTTTAGGAAATAGATTGTCATTTTCCATTATCAGTTTTACTCATTTTAGCCCTATGCAGCTCTTTTGCTCTCCAGCTTCTGGATCCAATAAGAAAATCTTTTAGAATGCTTCTTTGGGTTTCTCAGAAATTAATGAAAAAATTAACCAAGAAGTGATAAATAACTATATTAGGTTATTTTACTTTAACTAACACTGAAACCATTTCATAGACTATAGTTGTTGCCTGCCAGAGGTCATTGTCTGTTTACTGTCTTCAATCAGATTTGGGACAGGTCATGCTTTTAAACTGAGAAGTGGGCAAGTAATAGGCTTTCTGATTTTTTAGCAGCTAACATATCTCAGAAAAKGGATTATTTTAAAATAATTTTAGATTATATGCAAATAAAATGCACTAACCAATCATGCCATTTGTCTTTTAAAKTTGAAATGGTTTTATGAAATATGAAATAGGTTGGTTGTCACATTTTAATTAAAAGATACATCAATGCAGTGACTAGTTAAATGAGAAAACAAGGYTTTTCTGGTATATTGAATTGAGCCAATTCAGTTTTGATATTCRTTTTTATTTGATTGAGTTATCAACATGAACAAAACATTGCATGTAAACAAATTTATAAAATCTGTAATTCTTTGAAAGGACTATACATGGTGGATTTGCCTGCAGTTATTAAATATTTTTATCCAGTGGAGTTCTGGTATAACTTTCATCCCCATAAGGATGAATTTTCAAAATCCCTCAAATATTTAACTGGAATATGTCTTCTAAAGTGGATTTGCATACAGTAGTGAGGATAGAGTTTAAGTACAATGTAAATCACAAAAGTATTTCACTATTCCCATTGCACCTCTGAAAGGAAATCCAGAGAACATTTTGAGCTTTGTGCAGTGTTCTGTGTTTGTTTAAATGCTAGTGAAAAGTRGGTGATTACAGTAGGATTCTCCTAGTTTTAAGGTCATCTCAAAGTGTTATGTATAATTACAAAAGGTAGAAAAATCCATAGAGCTTCTGTATGATTAATCTCAATCAATGAAAGAGCATTTATCTTCAGCATCCTACCAATAAAGTGCAAGTTTCYAGCTTCCCAAAGATTTGAGCCCTCCTCTGGAATCAATGGGACCAAACATCAAGGGAAGTTTGGAGCTGATATACAACACCTTTAGGATCTATTAATATCAAGTAAGACAAACACCAAAGACACTAGTGACCTCCATGGCCTGCTTAAAGGTATGCATCTAAGTTCTCACCTGAGTGGGAACTAAAATTGCAATTGAACACTGACTATTTAAAGTATTCTTATTTATCCTCTCACTGCYTTCAATGATATCAAGCATTAGTGATGTGCTAAGTGTAACTAAAACTTAACATCAATCTTCCTTTGTATACCCCTACATATTAGAATATGATGCAAACAAAACTCKGTTGACTGATCCAAGAAAGGAAAAGTAAATGCTTAGTTGTAATGTTTGCTTCTATGTAATATTAGACATTAATAATGTTAAAAGTTCTTKAACTTCTAATTTCATTGATAACAGTGTATTTTTTAAACCTCGGAAAACTTTTAATTTTGAAGGATTATTTTTAACACTGACAGAGAACAGAAAATATGATAGGAGTATTGGTTACTCTGTTTTGTGCAGCATTGAGTTCTAAGAGGCMCGATGAGCTATCATGAAGCCTTTGGAATGGATTTTAGCATGTGCTATTGATGGCAAATCAATGAAAACCCAAAAAATTCAGTTGACTAAGCAATTGACATTTTACAAGGGTTCAAACATAGATTTGTTGCAACCATCATTAGTTTTCTATGACACTWAAATGTTAGCGTTTGAGAGCAAACTAGAACAAAAAAAAACTTCATAAGAAGACATAAATCAAAATTTCAAAGAGAAACRTGGGGAGTTTTGTRATTATATATCATTAGAAAATGTAASATCTGGAGAGATGTGAACAAGGAACCAACAGGGAAAAAATATCAGATGCAAATCAATTCAGGAAAATTCCCAGTAATGCAAGAAAATAGGCCTTTATTTTTGATGTTTTGGCTCTTGGGCCAGGTAAAGTGAAAAGGAAGCTGAAACCATCATCTGAGTGATTATTTCATAATATTCTAAGAAGTACTTTRAGGGAGATGGATGGTACTTTATAGAAAAAAAAAAACCTTTACCAAGGAATGAAAATTTAGTTGAACCAAAACACATTCTAARCAGCTTAATGTAATTAAGATATATTACTAAATGAGAGGGATAACATCAGACTAGTCTGGTTTGTTGGACATTTGCATGAGAAGAGAGGAATCTGGATTCCTCTTCCTGATTTAAATTTATGTGATTATGTGTCAAAGCAATGCAGTTCTTTTAACTTCCATGAAATTATGAATTTCATCCAAAAGTTTGACTTCACTCAGCTCTAGTTGTTCAGTTGTTTGGGCTTTGTTTTAGATCCTGGCAAGCATTTTGTAAATTATCATAGCAGTAAAGTTTATTTCTTTAAAAATATTTTAATTTTTTTAAAATATATGCTAAAGATGATTAAAGTACAAAGTTGGCCTGACAAAAATAAGCAAGGTCTCCAAGTAAAATTTCAAACTTGGCTTTAAAACCATGGATTTAATAGCTAAAGGAATACTGTCTATCCTAAAAATGAGCTTAGAAAACTAACAGAAAATGCTTGGAACACATGAAATATAAACCAAACACATACAGTCTGAGACAAYGATGCTAAGATAATACTTATCACCATAAAGTCAATCTGTCATGATGGTGGTTGATTAATCATGGTGGTTTTTTCACTAGCCAAATCTTATTTGAAAAAAAATTAAATTAATTTATAGTTACTCAGATTCATGCAGGTTTTCAGGAAGCTGAGTTTGAATAGTCAAAATACTCTAGTAAGAATAGAGGGAAACTGACTTAGCAATTTGATTTTCTGTTCACAAGCAATGTCTGATATATAATAAAAAGAAAAAGTCTTGAAAAAAAAGAATAAGCTAATTCTTAGAAAATTAAAGGAAAACTCCTCAAATATTTTCTTGCTTATTCTTAAGGAGCAAAAATAATATCATAAAAGTAATWTAGACTTATCAATGAACTATGATTTTATTTTTAAATTTCTGCTTAGAATTCCACAGTATCGTCAAACATAAAATCATAAAGRGGTAAAAAATGTGAGTTCTGTAGTCCTAATTTCCTAATCTATGCAGACAAATATTGCATGCTCAAACACAAGTGAAGATGTATWCCTGTTCTTATTTTTGGCAGCAAAATAACTCAGGCCTTAAAAATKATTGGTTGCATTCTGGTTTTTTGTCTTTCCTGTCAATCTCTTAGGTTTCTTCACAAGTATTCAGCATAGATGTGATCAAGACCATCTTTGTCTGCTGAGAGCAATTAACGGAAATTCGGTGATTAATGTTTGGATGGGTTTGTTTGTTTGGTGGTAACACTAAAGCTGGAGAAAAGATTTAAAAAAAAACCAAAAAAAACAAACCTTGTTTTTCTATAAAGAAAGATAAGAAATATTTTTTTTATTCCAAAATATCATGCCATTATAGGTGCATTTTTAAATTTGTTTTGATTGGACACTAGGCATGGATATTCAATCATATCTTCCTCCTATGTAAAGGCAAACTGTCTATCACACACACACASACMCCCATTTCCAAATTTCAGAGAATGYAGAARTAATAATATTGTAAATGTCTAAATGTTGAAATTCCCATTTATGTAGGAAATGCACACTTATAGCCCATCAGTAATATTTTAAAAGATATTAACATTAGATAAAAACATGAAGCAGACTGGCATGCAAACGTATTTTTGAAAGTTTCTATTTTGATGAGRTATATTGAACAGCCCACCTGATATCTAACTTGCTGTGTTAGATCATTGAATCACAGAATGTTTTAAGTTCAATGGGACCTTAAAGAGCATCTTRTTTCAACTYCTSTGCCATGRCCAGGGACACCTCCCACTAGATCAACTTRCTCAAAGGCCCRTCCAGCCTGTCCTGAGGAAACCACAGCTGCTCTGACCAACCAGTTCCAGTGCCTCATCACACTCATACAGTAAATSCCTTCCTAATATCTAATCTAAGTATATTCTCTTTCAGTTTAAACTATCATCCCTTGTCCATCATTACATACCCTTGTGAAAAGTTCCCCTTCAGCTTTCTTGTACATTCTCTTTTAGATAGGAAGGCTGCTGTAAATTCTCCCTGGACTCTTCTCTTCTCCTGGCTGAACAACTCTCTCAATCTGTCTTCACAGGAAAAGTGCTCCAGCCCAGTGATCATCTCTATGGCCCTTCTCAGGAGGATTTGCTCCAACAAATCTTTTTTTGTGCTGGGAACCCCAGAGCTGGATGGAGGGCTCCAGGCAGGATCTCACCAGAGCAGAGCAAAGGGGCAGAATCCCCTCCCTCACCCTGCTGCCCAGGGTGCTTTGGATGCAGCCCAGGACACATGGTTGTCCTTCAGCAAGTCCATGTTGCTGTCCCATGTTGAGCTTCTCATCAATCAACACCCCCACTATRTTAATTAGTAATGATACAACAGTTAATATCTTTCACATTTCRAAGTTCATGTCAGGAATGCCTATGTTTAAATTAGGCTGACTTTAACAAAGTATTTGYTCTCCTGGAGCTTTTCTGCATGTATGAGAATGGCACTTGCTTTATCAGTGGATAAATAGAATGGTATTGCTGCAGATACTGCAGTCAATTCAGCAAGAATTTCCCTGGCTAAAGCTTTTGACATACATAACATATATATTATGCAAAGTCACTTAGACCTCTGAACTACAATCAGGGGTTGAAAAGTAATCTTGGGAAAAAAATGTAGAAAGTAACTCTCTGTCTTTCTGGGGAGTATTTGCACTGTAAACYTACATTTACCACTAAATCAGCTTCTGTAATGCTTGTTTCAATGACTCAATGTATCATTTGGACAGAGCTCCCAGTAGCATGCTAAATATATCCAGCTCTTGAATAGGACTTTCTTCTRAAATTTACTGTTCACCAAGCCAGGGCTGTAACATATTGCCAGAAGTGAGAACAGCATGTGTTACTGGAAGGCTAACTGGTCTTCAAYTTCAGCTTCTGAATTATGGGTGATATTGGCAAAGTGTGTTAAGGTCAAATCCCTCTCCTAAAACCATATTTGAAAGCGTTTGTAGTGGCACAAGTCTTCAAGGAACAGCTATACATYTGTGCGCTCAGAGCTAGGCAACATGTTAACAAGGCAGGAATTGAAGTGGCAAGATAAGTGCTGCAGCATAAATAGCTGTTAAAACGAGGATGGGAAGTCTTTTCTGTTCTCTGTGTTTATTATAAACCTGGTGTGACATTGATATCTTCCTTTTGAATGAGTTGACTAAATCTTTCAAGTGTGTGAGGTTTTTTTAATTTAGGAAGAAATGAGGGGTACTATTCTTGCTAATCACACTTTCTGTTTTTACAGGAGGCAGATTAATTTGCAATTAGGATCATTACAGCATATTTCTGAAGCTGGAACTACAGAAACTTAGTCTCACAAAAGTCTGGGACAATATGCCAAGGCAGAACTACCCAAGTCAATAATCATGTTTCTCTTCACTTACAGGAATTCTTGGGCAYTTGTGGCTTCTAGTAGTGGTAATGTTTTGAGTTTTTTTCCTTACAATGTTCCAGCCAGGAAATGCTTATTGGCCACCCTTTACCATATCTCTTTTTTTTTGGGTGGTGGTGTTTGTGTTTTTGGGGGTTTTTTGTTGAATTTTGCATCTCTGTCCACCCATAAGGAAAACTAAACTAGTTTTTATTTTTCTTCTTGAAAAAAAAATATAATTTGATCAATCATTCATGATTGAACACGAAATAAAGTACAACTTCCTCATACTTAATGTAGAAAAAAATCAAGCCAATACTGGTTAAGATGCATGTTTTATTAGCATGTGAAAAAAATTGAAAAAGAAACAATAGTAATATCTTAAACAGTATGTGCTCTGTCACTGGAGGATTTCTGTCAAAATTCTGAATTTATTACAATTCCTTCAAAGATAATTTTAGCATATATTGTGCAGCCTTCAAAAAAATATCGATCATTGTGTTTCCACTAGATCATGAACAAGTACCTCAAAATAGCTTGATTCTGTGAGAGACTGTAAAATTCAAGCTCTCATTTGTAAAGTACTGCATAAAAGTATATCACAGAAGAACTATACATTTGTGGGAAATGTCCTTCTAAGCACACTTGAGAGAACAAAAAGCACATTGCTCTCTTTTCTTCATGTAGAATAGCTGTGCAGTTCAGTAAAACACTAAACACAGATATGTGTGCAACAGCTGACCATAAAACATGGTTCTTCTGTCAGAGAGAGGCCCAGCTCTCTCAAATGTCCTGAATGTATCTGATCCTTGGGACAAAAGTTAAGGGGTGTGCAGCCATGATTTACACAAACAAGTATTTGTTAGCATAAATTTGTCCTTATGTTACTGAACTTCCCATTGAGCAAGAGAATGATAGTTTTATTTTCTTCCAGTACAGAGCTATAATAGTCATGCTAGAGGAAACTCTTCATGTGGAAGGATAWATACTGGCTTACCAATTTTGTTCTTTATAATCAGGAAAATGCTTGGTCTGTCCATATCCCAAGCTGACTGAAAAGTACATTGGTGGGTTGTTGCCAGCCGTGTGCATCACCCTTTAGAGTGACCATGCTTCTGTGGGTTAATCAATCCAGTCTGCATCCACTGAGAGCTCATTGCAGAAATCAGCTGCTATAGTAAAGCTGTAAAAATCTTAATTTCCAGAGGCTAAAATTCAATCTGCCTCTATTGTTTTGCATGTATATGGTATTTCATATTTTAAAATATTTGTAAAGTYACAGAGAAGTAGAGAGCATCTAGGTTACACTGGCAAGTGTGGAGAAACAGTGYAACAACAGCAGTTCTCACCAGGGAGCAGGTCAGAGGTTTTTGCAAAGTGTTGGTAAGATGTCCGGAACAATTGCACACTTATTACAACATGAGCAGATGAAATAGAATTGCAGACAGAATCTGATATGAAGTGTGTCCATACCTCATTCTACAAAGTGTAACTTTTGACAACTACATCGTGTCTTTACATAATGTTGATTTCGCTGTTAGTCTTTGACCTTTGCTTTTATCTTAACCATATGAAAATCATAAGGATTTATTTTATTTATAGTAGTAAAAAATAGCCAGGACACATCACAACTTTCTGGTATGTAATTGTGAATTTTCAAGTAATGCATTCATTGGGAAACCACCATTTCCTTACCTTCTTCTGTCAACCTTGCAGTAGCCCACCCATTTTTTTAGCTTTTCCTAGAATTTAAGTGCTTTGCAGGTTCTTATTCTGTAAAGCATGCCATCATCCTTTCACCAACTTCCAGAAGTTTAGGATTTTATTTGGAAGTCTCCTTTTCAAGTAGCAGTTACTCCCTGCCTATTCTGTATTATAAAAGCCAACATTATCAGAGCCTAAGGTGGTGTGATTGCTAGCAGAAGCTGTTTAATACTGAAGTCTGAAAGCAAAGATGTCTTTAGATCTTATAGTGCCTCATATGTGACCACGGATAAGGTATTTTTTAGCAGGGATTTGCATTAATAAAAATTAAAGCTTTAGGATTTCACTTCAAAGGGAAATGTCAATGAAAGCATATCCTCTCTTAGTTGCTTTGGTAGCAGAATATTAACATCACTAATGTAAAAGTTTATATAGCTAGAGGCTGCAGTCTGTCTCTCAGTAGAGAAAAGCACATCAGAAGTGTGCAGCACCTAAAATACAAAGAAAGAAATGAAGAGTGTCTTTTTCTCGGGAGCAGTAAGYACACAGAGTACACTTATTTTCAAATTGATATATCTATTATTCAAAAAGTTTAATTTTWAATGTATTAATTCCAGACAGGCATTGACATAGAAATAAATATATTAGTCATTATGTGTTAGCTTTTTCAAGCTTTACTGGTGCTAAGTATTATTTTGTGCTACATATACAATCATTGATTTCAGCAAAACAACTGTACAATGTAAGTCACTGCTTAAAGGACAGAAAAATCTGTGTGAAGTATAACCTATCAAATACAATTACACAGTAAAATGGATTATTTCATTGATACTAGTCCATAGGAACATCCAATTTGCAAATGTTTAGTGAAGATATTTTTAAATGCAGAAAGTCCCTTTCAGTTGAAAGGAGGAAAAATGGATTGTCGAGTTTTTGAATAAAGCATACAGAGAAGATATGTGTATTTGTGTTTTTACTGTCCCAAATAATTGAGGGATTTCAGTTCCTTTATTGTAAGAAACAGAAGTAAATAAAACTATCATTCACTTACTAAATGGAAGCTCAGTAACATTAATTGTCAGTCAGGCGTTGCTCAAACATTCAAAGCACTCGTTAGTCTTCTGAAATCTTGAAAATTGTTATTAAAAAGTCTGATGTTTTTAAGAGTATCCTCTGCAGATTTTGTATACATGTACAGCAGGACATTATTTTTTTTTAGTATTGGATGGTTTCTGTGCCTGGGTGGATTTGCCTGTGATTAAGGGTTACATGAAGAATATATAACACTAAATGAGATGGAAACWGCAAGTTGGCAGGCTAACCCACTGGCCTGTAGAAAGCACCATTTTCCAAGAGCTGTTTTATGTGAGGTTTTCCTGCCTTTTCTAAGTGGTTTTAAAGAATTATTTCTACAGTTATATTTAAATGAACCAGAAGTTGCTGCTGCCTGATTGCATCACTTTTTTTTTCAGAAGATCTAATGGCAAAGCCCAAAAAATGGACCAAGAAGCCTAAGGAGGAAGGATTTAACAATTCAGCTACTTGTGCCCAAAATTAAGATATAAAAAAGGCTTTGCCCAACAACCACTGAAAAAGAATATTTGATTCCATGTATTTCATTTTTATCACCAAATTTTCTCAGGTTTCCATGGTCATCCCCAGAATACTGTTTTATTGAGTAGCCAAAGTATTAACTCCTGCCTAAAATTTGTCAGTATTTCAATATTCCTGCAAGCAAGTGCAGAAAGAAGACAATGGTACATTTGTGATTTCACTTCCCCTCTTCTGTACAGTGATTTAATCGCTCACTCAGCCTATTAGGAAAATCTGACTCAGTTCCTTTTCTCCCCCAAGAGGATTTGGTCTGGTAATTACAGAGTAAGTGCAATATATGTGTCAGAATGAGAAGAGTGACTGGCAGCCATTTCTAGGAAAGCTTCCTAAGCAACATGACAGAGATTCAGAGCCCCTTTTGGCACTGGATTGTACCCTTTTTTTTTTTTTTTAATTATTTGACACAGCTTCAGCAGGAGACATCCTGACTTCCATGTAAATTGTTTACTTTTTGAACACATTATAAGGTTAATAAAAGTTCTCTGACTTATGAATGGTAAATAAAATTTTATTCAGTTTTCATTTTATAGAATATAGATGAGGGATTTGAATCTTCCTTCTTTGTGCGTATTATTSAACAAATTATATATAATGCACATAGATATTAATATGGCATAACAACAGCTCCTCAACAAACCCACACTTAGGAGTGTGCTCCATCTATAAGCCCTGATCACTGGAGACTGAAKCTTAGGCTTTCCATGTACCTCTCTTTTAGTGGCATCAAGCTGAAGGAATAAATAAATTCAGAAATACTCTAGAGTTTGAACGTCCTGGTTCCATAGGTAAAATACAGCAAATGTCATGTATCCAATTGTGGCTGTGGAATGAGTTTATTGATCCGACAGCTTGCATTCCACTTAATTCCAATTTTTTAGAGTTATATGGAGAGAGGATTTAAGGCTGTATGTTTGAACTACTGCACTGTTGCTCTGATGGAGAAATTGTGATTGAAAAATTCTGAGATGCAGTTTTCTCAATTACACATAAAGGTATTGTTACCATATTTCAGGCCAATACGCAAAGGCTGAAGTAAAACTCATTTAAAAAAGAAGTCAGCAAATGCTTTATTTKTGCTACCCCATTAAAGGAAAATGTGCTTCATCAAAACTGAACTTTCTAATCCAAGTTGGAATTTCTTTGCAGTCCCTTTCCTACTGCCTTTAATATTTTCATGCTCTAAATTAATGTTGCTCAACCAGCACCTTTCTATCTCAAGTTTTTCAAAAAATTCTGTTGCACTGATTTTTGTTCTTTAGAAAGAAATATAATTTAAAGATTACAAGTTCTTTCACAATAAGTCATTCCATGCAACTTTGCTTAAAGTATGCACCAAAGAACGAGGATATATTGACAAAATCTCACTGAAAAGCAGCCAGAACCTTTTCTCTGTCTTTTGACATAATTTCTGATGCCTACAAATGGATCATTTATGTCTTAGCTATAGTTCAAACAGTTTGGGTGACAATTTCCAGATTACAGGCAAATTACAAATATCTTTACCAATTCAGTGCATGTGAATGGATACATGATAATGTTTTTGTTCTTTAGCTTCATAACACTATTTTTAACTAATGAGMAATAAGAGAATGTGAATATAAATTCAAAGCACTTTAAAAATTACKGATATTTTCATGAATACAAGCAGCTGTTGAAATATTCCTAATTAYAAATATCACTTATCAAGAGTAGCATATTGAAGCCAAGTGGTTTGTATGCAAGAACATTTCCAAGACTGCTATGTTCTCTTTTTTCTCWTCACTCTTGAGATAGGTTTACTTTTTCTTAATACGCATAATACCGGATTTGAAATTGTTTAAACTGAAATTAATACTCAATACTCCAATAAATATATCTTCCTTCAGAAGATTCAGAAGAGCAAAGAAGCTGTAGAATTAAACTTTTGCCTTACTGAATTAGATATATTGTCTGTCACAGTAGGTATGTCATGTGTTACGTGCGAGATACTGGATTAAATAAATTACTTAGTACATCAAATAAATCATCTGGTAAAACATACTGTATTAATATTAAATCAAATATGTGTTAGAATTCTGCAGCCTACAGGTAGTTGGAAATATATTCTTTTCTCATTATTTAAATTCAAATCACTAAACATGTAAGGTGTGCACCATCTGGTAAAAGGAAAAAATACTCATTTGACAGCTCTTTTTCTTTTTTATATTAGACTGCTTTATCAACTCTGGTACTGAAATAGCAGAATGGTAGTAAATTCAGCAGTAATAAGCCTTCTTATTCTTTTTAATTGTGAATGAAAAGTCTTTGCTAATGAGGAATGTTATGAGACAAACATTGATATGATGACTATGGTGTGGATCATTGCCATGCTTGCTTATTACAGTTCTTAATGAAAGGCAGATTCCTATTACATATGCATAGAAGTCTGCTTTTTACTGTCATGGCAATTTTTTTTTTTTTTTACTTAAAGCTGCATAATATCTGCTTAAGATTTATGGTGTTACACAGACACAATGTCCAAATTGTAGCAGTCACAGTCATTTGCTGTGGTGGGTTTTCTTTTTTCTTTTTCTTGAATTTGCTCATTAATTTACAAAGTGAGTTTTGTATCTTTTGTTTTTGGGGTTTTGTTTAACCTTTGGAGGAGCTATTGTCTTTCCTGGACACTGATCTTCAAATAAACCACATATTATGTACATGGAACTCATTTAGCTAATGTAGAACTGGTATCGATAGATGGTGTTGGGACTTCCAGTCCAAATAGGATACAGTYTTACAGTGCTTTCTCTATTGATATTAAAGGAGTGAGACATGTGCTGCATTGTACAGTACACCTGATATGACTCAGTTTAGTGTTCAAGAAGAGCAGGTGCATATCCAGACATGCTCCTTGTTGTTTCTGATTATAATTTTTAAATATCTCATAGTTTAATGGTTCAGCCCCTGCTATTTACTTATTTGTCCTTTGCCACCATGTGTTGAGATCCCAGCTGTTGTGGTGTTGGCTCAGAACCATGTGGTTAAAGGGAATTGATGTGTACATAGGAAAACAATATTCAAATATGTAACACTTCTAGATGTCTATCACTTTTATCAACTTCATCTTGCTAAAAAAGAGATATAAAAGTGTAYTAAGATAAATTCTAATAAACTCAGTAACTTTTTCCAGTGAATATCCTTTGATGGTAATGAAAATTTTATACTTCAGGCTGTGGATAATTCTGTGAAATTGTAATTTTTTCCTACAATTACAGGAATTTTGTATTTATAGTGAGTTAGTTTGCTCATGACATTTCTCAGTGGGCATAATCTTTTCTTTCTACATGAATTAGTGTCAAAAAGAGAACCTCTGTATTGATACTGAAGTCAATGAGACTTCAGAAAGACTTGCACCCCTCTGGTGCTAGAAGAGCCCAAAAAATCCTCACTATACAATCAGAAAAATGAGCAGCCCTACTCACAYATGATTTTTCTGTGGTATATCAAGGAAGATCATTTATTTGGGAGCTGTAGTCATTTCAAGTTCTGAGGAAGGAGAGGAGCCCCTTTAAAAGGGCAGTTCACACAGTAGTAAGCAATAGTAGTTGCTGATGTTAGCTGAGTGAGGAGCAGCAGGTGCCAGAAGGAAGCACAGCCTTCAACAGCATTGCCAGCATCTGTATGTACAAGGCTGCTGCAGCCCAATYTATGGAGGAAGATTTGGCTTATGGGTGACAGCTTCAGGTTATTTAATACYAGCATATATGACAGTACAGGTAACTGAAAAGTTTTCAAGGTCAGTTCTGCATTAGCCAGGATGCCTTTATCAGCTGTCCTCARTGTCTGCACTGCTTTGTCTTTCAGATGATAGCCTTCAGCTGTTTCCCTTTGGAACAAGATGCACCTACTCTTATAGAGCATTAATGAGTTGTTAACAACACAACACACTGACCTGCAAAGCCCTAGTGTTTACTTTCTAGGCTGTGGCTCACTAAGCATCCAAGCAACATATTCCAACCCCAAAATACAAATCATTTCGTGTCAGACAGCAGAACTGACTACCCTAACAGACAGCAAGCAGGCTGTACTTAACAGCCAATGTGAGGCAGTGTCTGACAGATATCATAGCAAGGCAACTTCACAAAAACAGGATCAATGCTCTGCTCATAAGCCTCAAAATCTAAATTAAGAATAACAAAAGTAAAAATACATATTTTAAAATAACCTTGAACATTTTCTTCTCTTGTGAGCAATATCATTTTCTTGTTTGTTTAGAATTGGTTGGTTCATTTTAGATTAAAATATTTTACAAGTTCTGAGAGATAACATAAAAAACAAAAGAGGCATCATTTTATTACCTCTCTGTAAAATGTAAAAGCATACTTCTCCATGAGAAACTGTCCAGATGAATTATTTTTATAGAGATATACTGYTAATAACATGTAAGGATATTTCTTCTGTGTCTTAAATAAATTCAAGTGTCAGAAAGTTGGTTTTTCATTCYCTTCCTCAGCCACTCACACAGAACAAAATCAGTATCACTTGAATTTATTTTCATTTAGACAGGAAAGTGTGGAAAGAAAGGATTGCTCTCTTAAGACCAACAAATTCAAAAACATTATTGTCTTTGTGAAATACCGCAACACCATGAAGAGCAAGGATTAATGTGAAAATAGGATTTGAGGAAAACTTCATGTAAATCAGACTGTGTGTCGAATTGGTATAAACATGCTGTCTGTGTTGGCTCAGTGCTAGGTGGGTATTCACAGAATCACAGAGTCATTTAGGCTGAGGAAAAGAGCTCTGAGGTCATCTAGTCTGACCTGTGACCARACACCACCACATCACCTGGACCATGCCAGATCCTGTTTTTCCTTAAACACACCAAGGATCAGTGACTCCACCACCTCCATGGGCAGCCCAGTCCAATGCCCAATCACCCCTTCTGTAAAGAAATTCCTCCTAATGTCCAACTTGAACCTCCCCTGGCACATAAGACTATGTTCTCTTATCATTCTTGGTAGGGAATCCTTATAAACTGAGACAAGACCATTGTAATAAGTCACTRTTTTATTAGTTTCAAATGTAACCCATGCAAGGCATAATTAACATATTTCCCATATTAATTAATGGTGTCTCCCTAAAATATTATTTCAATACTTTCATATTTTAAAACAGTGGTGGTTATGTCTAATGGCTAACATTGATGCTATTTAGTAGAAAACTGGAAATTATTATAATCAAAAGACATCTGCTTTTACACTTACCTGTCCTAGACCACTAACAAACTCTGTAAATACTTTCTATCCAAAACTTAGAACATTTTTCTACAGTTTTTCTTCTTTAGTGCCGTTTTCAGAAAGCAGTGGCATACAAAAATATTCACATAGGATCACATAGTAAGTTTGGTTGGAAAAGACCCTTAGGATCATCAAGCCCAACCATTAACCTAATACTGCCAARTTCATTGCTAAATCAAGTCCCTGACCAAGTGCCATATTTACATGTCTTTTAAATAACCCCAGGAATGGTAACCCTACCATGCCCCTGGGAAGTCTATTCCCACATCTGACCACCCTTTCTATGAAGAAATTAATTTTTCTTAATATCCTATCTAAACCTCTCCTGGAACAACTTGAGGTCATTTCCTTTTGTTTTATCACTTGCTACTTGGGAGAAGAAACCAACTTCCCCACCACCATCACCCACAACCCCCTTTCAGGTAGAGAGTGATAAGGTATCAGCCTTCTTTTCTCCAGGCTAAAAAACCCCAGTTCCCTCAAGTTCTGCTCATCAGACTTTTGCTCCAGACCCTTCTCCAGCTCTGTTGCCCTTCTCTGGACACCCTCCAGAACTTCACAAAAAAACCCCAATAAACAAACAAACAAACAAACAAAAAAATCTGAAAGTTCCAGTTCTGAAAAGCTGCTCATTTGAGGAAAGTATTCCAATGCTATGAATTTGACATTTCAAATAAAATATTTTTTTATGTCAAAGATAGATATGGATCAGATTTKCAATGGTTATGCTGTAGCTGTTTCACTTGTAGTAGCATTACATAAATTAATATCTCCTAGGCAATTAATYTATAATTTCTCCAACAAATACTCTCTTTCAGTCATGGGTAATAGCTGCTGTAATTCTATGGTACTAATATAAAATATGCCAAAAAGTATTTTTTTGTATCATGGACACTATTTTATTAATGACTTCAAATAAAAATTCCTAAATCTGTCAGACCATGACACTCCAGTGTGCTGGAATTATTATGTGTGTAAATTAATTTACAGGCATTTTTGGTCCAAATGATTTAGCATTACAGAATGGTTTAATCTGTTATCTTCATATTATATTCAAAGAACTAAGTGGAACATCTTTAATGCTGAAATATACTCTAGGATTGTGGCACCCAGTATTTTTTCTTCTATCAATCCCAGCAGACATRTCTTACTATACTAGATGAAACAAATTGAACTTCTGATTTAGTTTGACTCTAGTGAGCCTGAATAAACTACATTTATTCCACCTTATTTAATAGCTGATAATTGGCAAATGGAGAACCAGATGGCATAAATTTTGCAAACTTTTCAAGACACCAMATCCTGCAGCATATACAAAAATATTCATAAAGTTTCCGTGTACTCTGGCATGTATGTCAGTTCATTCAAGTAAAAAATTAGCACAAAAGCTACTGTTTTTCTATGTAACTATTGATTTTTACAATGTATAAATGTCAAATCACAGAATAAGAAATGGCACCTTTTATGTATAAATGCAATTAATTCTGTCTCTTTTTTTTTTCATTATTCTTTCCAATTATTTTGTAACAGAAGGTTCTGGAGAAGGCATAAAAAAATCAAACACCTTAAGATGTATAAATTTACAAATGGACTTTGTTTACTTCAGACAAAATAAATTAATTATAAATAGCATATATTCTAAATGATACTTTTTTCATCAAGAATTTGAAGATTCCACAGTAAGCCAGTAAGGCATCTGAATGAAATGCTCCTTAAGGATAGGCAGTAATCAGCCTCCAGCAAACACTTKTCTATACAGGTGAAATTCTATTTTTGGTTGTAACTTACATACCTTCATGGTAAACTCTGCATGTAGAGCTGCATAGAGGGGAATCTCTGGGATGGGAAGATTTTCCACCCAGGCTGATAATCGAGACATACACTGAAACACTCATGTCCTGCCTAGCAGTGGGTTTTGACAGGAGAATCCCTGGGACTCTCTGAAATTTCCACCAGGAGAGATTCTCCAAAAATYTGTCAAATTATTTTTCTGCAGCATTTTGGCCAAAGGCAGCTGGCAGATCACTCAAGGCATTAGTGCCCAACAATTCTGCACATGTGCAAAGACTCTACCTAAGTTAAACATCCAATAGGATTTATATGTACTCATTGAACCCAGAAGACCAGGACAGGACAGGTCTCAGAACACTTTCAGACATTTGGAATTTCGGCTCAGTTTACAGTGATATTGTAAAATGGCAGAGGAGAGGTGAAGTGAAAATACTCCTTTTCCTTGAATTCTTCCCTCTTGAACTTTGATCTTCAGCTGGTGGCCTGTTCCATAGCTAGTATCTCACACCAGCTGAAGCCCCGTTGTTTGATAATGGTACAAATATCAGCACCTGTAGTTAGCAGAGACATTTCTCTTCCTCTGCTTCAGCATCAGCTRAGCAGCAGGCTTTAGGAGCCAGAACCAAGGAACAGGGACAAAATGAGCTATTTTATAAGCCAGAGCATTCAATRAGCATCTGAAAATCCTCTCTCACAAGGAGCCACACTGCAGGATTACATCTGCAGGAGAAGCGGTGAGGCAAGCACCATGAATCTGTTCTGTAGTGTTTGTCTAGAAAGTGTTGAATGTATGCTGAATTTCTAGATTGCAAGTTTGCAAGTTCATTGTGATTATGTTCCAGTAGGCAGACAGACACCTATTTTTCTGTCCACACTCAAAGGCAAGTGGACAACAGTCTGTGCCACTGTGCATGAACTCATCTTTCCTGTGCCTTGTCAGGGCCTGTGCCTGCAAACACAGTTATGTTTCTACACTGGAGTTTGAGTGATCCAGGGAGGAACCTGGAGGAAAATATTTTAATCTTCAGTTGTCCCTTTACACAAGCACCAAGTGCACTTATAAGGTGGTATTCAACTCCTCAATAGCAACCTTAGCTCCTAAATGTAGAAAACAAAGCACCCATGACAGGCACTGGGAATTTAGTGAATAGTAGCAGGGGGGGCTTGGGAAGATATTCAGCTCACCTCAAAGATATTTTTTGCAACCCTTATCTACAACAACAAAAAAAATCTCCATTTATTTAGGTGGTTTTCTTCTCAATATTCCCTAGGAAAAAAAAATAGATATTTGACCAATAACAAAAGAAGACAATTCTGTATTGTTTCCTTTACCAACCAGATCTTTTTATTTTCTCAAGTAGATAAAAGCTATTAGAAAAATAATTTATATTCTTTTTCAGTTCCTGCTGGAATGTGATACATTTTCTTTTTCCCAGCAGAGAAAGGGAAAAGAAAATGTTAAGAACTCCTCATGGTCATTTTCCATTTAAACTGCATGCYTTTCATTAAAAAAAAAAATCTTTTCTGTTATAGAAAGGTCAGTACAATTCAGAGCTATGAACTAGAAATTCCAGGTGTATGCAAAGGCTAAAAATGTATTTTAAGTTTTGCTTGAATTATTGTTAATTGTTTTTGAATCAGTTTTTTACAAGTATATTTCAAGTCTTTGTAAAAACTTCTTTATGAGCCAGCATTGTGCAAAATTAGAAAGTGGCTTGGTCGCATTTATAGAAACTGGAAATCCAGCAGTATGTTCAAGGTTTCCTGCAAGTGATGCTCCAAACAGAACCACAGTCTCAGTGTGCAAAATCATACAACATTTTCTAACTATAACAAATGTGGTTGAGCAAATTTTAAGACAATTTAAATTAAACTAGTCTAGGTCTCTATTTACCTTTGCTATCTGTATTTTTACATTTTTAGGTAGATTTCCTCTGACCTACACCATTRTTGATGAACATTGAAGGGACAGTTCCTTGCACCCCAAAAATGACTTGTTCAGAATGTAATTACCAAAATGATTTGGTTGCATAGACTGAGAAAACAGAAGACACAAGATTTTTTTTTTTTTTTTGCCTTACAGAGATTTATTTTCAGATAACTTCAGCATTATGTACAGTTCACATATCTGTGTTTCTCTCATATTGCTGAGCTTCAAGATTTTCAGGTAATGCTTTTCCAGTTCAGTTACAATTCCTTCTCTATTTCATACATAGAACGTCGACCTACTGAGAAATTTTATGTAATRCATGAAAAGGRAGCAGTATGTAGCAGCTAGCAGATKATKTAGTCTCCACAGAGAATCTTGGCTCATGCCATGCTATGATTCATGTTTCCCACCACATGCCCTATTCTGCAGGAACCCCCCTGTACTGTGCAGTCGGATCTGTGAATTCCTCTTGTCACATGATCCAATGTGCAACGTCACGTGTACTGGACTAGAATGTTAAACTGATTGATTCACCACACCATTGTCTTCAACTTAGTCTAAATTCAACTTTCTACACTGTCAGGTATTTATAAAGTGCACAAAAATTTTCTGGACCTGTGATTATATTTTGTCTTTTCACTATAGCTGATTAATCTCTCAGATGCTGAGAGCTTTGATGTACCAGAAAGCAAAACATCAATATAATCTTTGAATGAGAATTTGACTTATCTGCACCTAGTATTGCCAAAACCCAAATTCCTTATCTGGTAAAAACAGAAACAATTTAAAAGAATAACAATTATAATATTGTAAATATTTTTATTTCTTATTTGATGTTCACACTCTTTCCTTAGTAGTCTAATTTACTTTCAGGCACAATAAAATGAGGACATCAAAAGCAGACAAMTTTGTTAATGAACCGTGCAATACCTGCACCTAATTCCTCATACTTTTAAGATGSAATTTAACATTTAACTTTCTATTGGAAGAACAACGTAAACTCCAATTTTCCAACTTCTCATGTTAGCACACTCTTTCCTCTCTCTTGGCTCCTTCTTGGGCATTCTCTGCATTTAAAATGGCTCAGTTTTGAATACCAAATTCATTTAGACAKATCTTGCAGTGACATGTAGATATAATGACAATATGTTGCTTTTAGTTGATTGCCATCACATRTATTTCCAAAGATTCATGTCAGAGTAGATATCCATGACAGCRTCCTCAATGACCTATTTGTTATGCCAAAGCCTCCACTGTGGATGTTCATTAGATTGAGTCTCTTGAATCCCACAATATCAGACTTGTGAGAGGCATCTGCATATTCTTCAGGACTGTTTTTATCCTCTGTATCCTATAAGGAGAAAATCTTTCTCTTACTCTATCAAGACAAATCAGACCTTGTGGCCTAAGCAGTCCAGTGACTTTGTTTGTGTTTTAGGCCTCACCTTGCTTCCCTTACACGAGGAAGCTGTTCACTGGGAATAAACAAAAAATATACAGAAAAGAAAGCAGATATGCATGCTATTTTAAGGTATTTGTATGGCCAAAATGTCACCTTTGGCATAGCTCAAATATCTAGAGTAATAAATGCCATGAACATTTTTTTTGCTTCACTGCTCTTCCTGATTCACAGGATCCTCTTGGCTCCAGAGGATTTCCCTAGGAGCTCAGACCCCTAGGTCTTCATTCAGGGGTGATTTGCTGGGATGYCTCCTTCTATGCCTCTGCAAACAGSTTCCTCCTAYTTTTCTGCATCAGTGCCCTCTTAGCTTTTAGCAAAAACCCCTCTGTTTGCCACAAAATTTCTGTTTGGTTTTATCCTATGATTCATCACTTGTAGGAGTGGAACCAGTAACCAGGTGATGTCAACACATCAAACCATCCCCACTAGAAATTTTCCTCCTTGATCCATACAGAAAATGTACAGACTTTTTCTGGCACTAAAATCTGGCTTAAGATATCCCTGCAATTCTGGATGCTTCATCTTTGCTCTTATCACTATTATATTTTATTCAACCATATTGYATTTCATGCCTTATGAAAATTGAACTAGTAGCAGGACAGTAAAGTTTTATGGTAAAACTACACTTTAAAAAAAAAAGTAAAACATTGTAATGGGGTAGAAGACTCCAAATTTTATTTCAACTTGCTATAAAGAAAATCAGGTGGAACTGTGCATTTATCTGAGGTCTTGTTAAGTAAAATCTAAGCAGTTATCACTAAATTTTGATTGTCTGTGCTAACCCAAACACATCAGTATGACACATGCACTAGTATACATTACTTGTATTCCACACTTAAAAAATATCTTTTCAGAAGGAAATAACTCATTAAGCTTTATTAAAAATGTAAAGAAACCTTAAGATTTAACAGGAGAAATGTAGTAGTCTCCCACTGTCCAGTTGACGTTTCCTGACTGCCCAAAGTATTTGATGGCATAAATGCTAAAATAATTTTGAATTAATAAAGTTTTCATATCAGTCTGTTCATGTAATCGGGAATTAACATTTAATTTCCAAAATAATAACAGTACAACATGATGGAATTTATTTTCCCATTTCTAAGAAGAGCATTTAAGGTCTGATGTCCATCTGCCATTCATGGTGTGTAACTAATTTCCAGCCAAAGACAAGAATTACTCAACTATAGTAACAGCAGTTTACAGTATCAGTCTAACAAAATTTTGAATGGATATATATTCTTGATTTTTAATTTGGTCATTGATTAAACCCATTATGTATTCTTTGCACAACTGTGCTGTTGTTATCCTTTACTTTTAAATGAGATGGTATTTCTCTGCTAAGACTTGAAGTAATWTTGTTAAAAGGAAACCAGTGAGATAGCTCGAGTTGGACAAAATTGTATTATCTCTTTYTTCCTTTACACACATCTAAATAGGCTTTAGTTAAATATTCTAGCATTGAGCAGTCACTTGCATTTGATTAGGTTTGTGTTCAGAATATAGAGGTGTTCCAAGCATCCTGAATTTGGAGAACTATATTATTTGGAGAAATTGTATTACATTGCCTCAGTTCTACTCGCTCCGTCATGAAATAAAAGTTTCATCTACCTTACCAGCTCATAATGATCCCTTTGGGTATACATTCCCAAAGAATGATCATAGTTGTAGTGTGAAAATTTTCTTCTGACCAAGAAAGAGTTCTGCGTYCTCAATGTGACAGTATAATGCAGAGACCAAATCAGACCTTTAAATATACATCAACAATTTTCACTTGATGTAACTCTGGTCCATGCCTGTAAGTTTATAGCAMCAACTATTATCAGATGCAGAGGATCAGTTCTGGGCAAAAGGTGACCTATTATATGCAAGTGTGTATTTACTGAACTTCTTTTATTGGTACACTAAAGAGTTATTTTTCAAAACATGTATTTTTAGGAATGTATTTATTAGAAAGCCTCCATTATTGAAATGCAGATCTTTACTWATCCAGTATATACTAGAACACCCAKAACTATATGCTAGCTGAGATTTTTTAAATTGTTAGTTACRTTGAAGAAACAAACCAAATCTGATTTTTTCTTCCCTACAGTAGTAATAATATTTTCAGTGGTACTTTTAAAAATAATTATCAAGTGTGTCAAACCTAAGCAATACTTTCACCGTAAGTTCAAGTGAAATGCACAGATTCATTAACAGTGCTTACATATTGATGCTCATGACATTTAATTTGAATATAAAAATACTGATCTGACTTTGACCCTCTTGATTTCTTGGAGATGAATTTTTGAATCAGTCATTTCATTCTTTAGGCTTCTTTACTGCAGCGTAATTTTTTTTATTATGAACCATCACATTTGGGTGGATGTTACATAACTATGACAATCAATTTGTAGACACTGGTAACAAAATTGTTAGTCCTTATACAATGGAMTGCTGAATATTTTACCTAAGTTGAGGAAATTATTCAATTGCAAGAGCAATAATTAGCTCCTGACTGAAAGGACAAGGCTATATCAATGAGCAAGCTGGGCATTCATGACATGGTTTTTCATATCATGCCTAAGGAAACTTATTTTACTGCATCAGAGTGCAATACTGGGTTGATTCAGAATTAGCACATACATTCTTACTGTAAAATAGACACACACACACACACAAATCACTTCTAGACTAGCCAGGCATAATTTCTTATACCACTGAGAGTGTTTCTAGATTTTGTAATACTGTGGATCAACCTTAACACTGAAAATTCCTTGGTAAGTGCTCTGTTCCACACTTCTTTCTTTCTTTCTTCTCTTACACAAACTAAAAATTTAATAAATTTTGTAGCATTGAGTTTTCTGACTAAACTGAATGGAGTAGATCTTTTGCCTTTTTTTAAGATGCTTCATAAAGCTATATGTATTCAGTGTRGCTTTGAAAATGCCACTGCAAGAAAAAAGGTGCTCCTTTGACWTCACAGTATGTGCTGCCCTTGTTAATTTCCCATATTGGCAACTGAGGSCAGGTCTGCATGGCCTTTGTTGGCTGTTTGTCTGTTATTGAGGGACCACAGAATGACAGAATGGGTGAGGTTGGAGGGGACAGCTAGAGGTCACCAAATCCATCCTTTCTCCTAGAGCRTGTTCAGATGGCTTTTGAGCATCTCCAGAGAAAGAGACTCCACAGTCTCTCTRTGCACCATGTTCTAGTGCTGTCACCCATAAAGTAAAGAAGTTCTTCCTCATGTTCAGGTGGAACTCCCTGTGTGCCAGTTTGTGCCTGTTGCCTCATGTCCTGTTGCTTGGTATCACTGAGATCTTGACACCCTCCTTTCAGATACTTSYAGACATTGATGAGGTTCCCTCTCAGTTTTCYCTTCTCAAGGCTGAACAGGCCAAGGTCTGCCAGCTTTCCAGTGTAAGAGAAATGCTTCAGTTCTCTAATAATCTTCACTGTCYTTTGCTGGACCMTCTCCAGGAGCTCCATGTCTSTCTTTTACTGAGGARCCCAGAATTGGGCACAGCTCTCCAGATGTGRCCTCACCAGGGCTGAGMAGARGRGCAGGATCACCTCCCTCSACCYGCTGGCAACAATGCTCTYCCYAATGYACCCCAGGATACCTTTGKCCYTCTTGGCCACAGGGCACACTGCTGRYTCAKGGRCAGCTTGYTGTCCACCAGGAACCCCAAGCCYTTCTCCACAGACCTGCTCTACAGCAGGTCAGCCCTCAGCCTGCCCTGGTGCTTGGGGTTATTCTTCCCCAGGTTTAGGACCTGCATTTGTCTTTATTGAGTTACAGACAGTTCTTTGCCCATCTCTCCARTCTGTCCTTCTRAAGGGCTGCACAGCTCTCTGGGGTATCCTTCCAGCTTTGTACCATCTGTGAATTTGCTGAGGAAGCATCTGCCCCTTCATCCAAACACTGATGAATAAGTTAAACAACGCTTTGCCCAGTACTTAGGCAACACKACCAGTCATAAGCTTCCAACCAGACTCTTCCRCTGATCACAACTCTRAGCTTTGCCATTCAGACAGTTCTCAATCCACTTCACCATCCACTTGTCCAGCCCACACTTCTGGAGCTTGCCYATGAGAATATCGTGGGAGACAGTATCACATATGAGAATACCAGGATTTAAGCAAGAGGACTCCTGAAATAAAATCTATTATAATGCTGTTGGGARCAGAGCAGTATGTCATAGTCACTGCCAGACAAAGTAAAGTGCATTCATAAAATGCCACGTGCTGAATCTCTAGTACAAAGTAGTGTAGATCTGACAGAAGAGGCTGTGGTTACAAGGCATACAATGGCTCAGCAGCTGTATATTAAACTTTTTAAATGTTGCCTACACTCTTCCTAGAATTAACATTGCAAATTATGTTACCAAGCTATTCTGAGAACATATGTTTCTGGGCATTGTATAAATATTAGCAGCAGTAAAACCTTCCCCAGGGAGTTTACTATACAGCCCCAGAGAGGTGCAACAAACAAATAGACAGAATCAAGTGGGTCAARACTGGATGAGAGTTACACTTGCTTGCATGCCTTCAATCACTAGCATCAGCAGTGATCTAGCTATAGCCTGATGGTGGCACCCATATGACAAATTTTCTGTTTACCACCTCTTTATCAAAACCAATGTACAATGGTAAAACTGTGGTTATGCAAATAGRAGGGAAAGGTGTTTCTCACAAAATTCAAATAATCACCTGTTTTGCAGTCTCCTGGAAAAGTCTGTTTCATTTGTCTAATTCTGAAGTCTGTTTTTTATCAGTCCCGACTGAGTAAARGACTTTTCATACTTAGTTCCCCTTTGAATTAATCTAAATAAAAATCTTTAGCTAGCATAGGTAAAATCACTTTAGCTTTAATCTAGGTAGCTTAGGTGTCAGGAGCAGCCAAAATGTGGCTCACAGACTCCGGCACAAAACTTTCAAAACCATCGGTATGTACTCAGAGACATGGGCAAACYAAATATTTCTGTTCATACTGTTACTTTAGCAGATCATATTCTTGCTACAACTTTCATAGACAAACCTTTCAAGTTAAATTAGCAGGACTTGAGCAGATGCAGATTCTCAAATCACCTAACCATTTTGCTACTTAGGGTGTGGAAATCAGGATACAGGGCTGATCTGTGTCAGAATAATCTCCATAGCTCAGAACAACTGTTAAGGAAAGCAGCTGCTACAGCCATTATTTGTCATTATGTTCCTGTATTAGCAYATTACAAGTCTTCAACTTAAAAATCATAAAAAATCTACCCTAAAACTCCACTGACGTACATTAAATAWATTAAGGGGCTGTTCTTTACAGTTTGTAACTGCCAAATTTCATTCAGAAAGAACTACCTTTACATTTCTCTATCAGCTGGGGCCACTGGAGCTGCTGGAAGTGGCTATACACTATTCACCAACAAACTAGGAAGAATTTTGTACACATAAGCATATTTTTTAGGTTTTCTTCAAACGTAGCAACACCCGAATGCTGGCCAAATTAAAGTGAAAACACATAAYAGAGAATCTGCACAGAACATATTTGCCCAGCTAGCTAAATTCAAATCCATGCCTGTGAATGYAGAAATAATCATCATCTTTAGAATAGAGGCTTTATGCTGTTTTCATACTCTCCAGACAGTCTGAATTAGGTTGCCAAGACCTCATCTTCCTTTGCTATTCTGTGTCTTGTCACATGAGGGATCATAAACACACTAATGCTACTGAAAACGCCATCAATGTGATAAAGCACACCAAAACAACTATTTCAAATTATGTTTCTGCAGATAAGTGCAGGTCCCTTYTCACAAAGGTCTGATACTGGCTCACTGACTTCTGGGAAGCTGATCGTTTGGACTTTCCTTGGATATTTTATGTTTTCTTTAGATAGGTTGCTTCTAAATCACTGCTCACATAGCCATGGTTTTAAGAGCCTACAGAGAGGTTATTAAGTCTTTCTATTCCATATAGTACTCTTTGGGGGTTTGTTACCTTTTATTCAGAGTTTGTTGATTGCTGGGGTRGAAGAGTCAAGAGTCTTGACTGCTGCTGGGTGGGTTTCCATAGCAGGCTCTATATACACAAAATGTAGAAATCACACTGCAACTTCTGCTCTCCCCATTATTGCAACAATCATTGTTACAAAAAACAAAATAAACACTCTAACATGCAAGACATGGGAAGTGGATCATAATGTATAGAAAGGAGTAATCCCCTGTAACTACCTCCAATGGATAGGCAGCTATTTTTGTGTAAAACCTTTTGAAACACTGTCATTTCCCATGTTTTACTATGATGAAAATATTTACTATTCATGAATTATGATAGTAAAAGTTTTAAAATAGAAAAAAAAATACTTTTCTTGGAAGAATCCAGCACCTACTTCATTTGAAGGACTGCTATACTAATTTTTAATACTGCATTAATGTGCTAGTTTGCAGCCTGCTACATTATGTTTGGCCCAAAAAATTACCCTTGATGCTAAMACTTTGAAATACTGAAAAATATTTTATAACATACTGAGTTATAGATGTTTTGGTRAAATATTTCTTGAAAATAATTAAAAGTTGAAATTACAAAATTGCATTCTTAYGCATAAAAACATGGCTACTTTATGTATTTAGTCCACCAAATTTCACTATATCTTAAAATGCTACAAATCATATGATTGTCAGGCATCATTTAAACACATAATATTACTACAGACTGTGATTAAAAATTCTTTGTTTATGTGCATAAATTATAGCCTTTCTATCCTACAGGCAAAGAGTTACCTAGTGATAATGTAACATCTCACATCTCTTAAAAAATATTGCTGTCACAACAGGCTGCAGTTGYTTCACCTCAAACATTGGTTTGCAATTTTAGTGTATTTGATAGGGATGAGAAAGGTAATATTACTTCACTAAAGTCTTTTGTCTTCACACATGTAACTAAAATTTTTGTTCAGTGTTCCTTCTGATTGTGTCTTGTTTTTTTACGTTTCCTACAGCCATAGCAAATAAAACTTTCTCCATGCTTGTTCACTCAGAACATTGTTGCAAACATTTTTTTTCTTGGTATTTTACTCTGGGCATGTTAAAACTTCTACTGGATCCACTCACTGATATGTCTCTAAGCTTCAATTTTATTCTTCCTAGCATAGTGTCTTTTTTGCCCACCCCTCACTCAGTCCCCTTTCAGCCATAGAAAGGAATCCTTGTTCCAGTATGCCTATATTTCAACCATGAAAATTCTTTCCTTTTATCACACATGCCACCCTCCACTTTGAAGAGGCTGCCCCATCTATGAATTTTTTGTATTATTGTCTTTCAATTTTTTTCTCATAGCTCTTCTTAAGTCACACAAAGAAATACAGGTTTTGCAATGCTTCAAGTTGCTCTATATGCAGGGAGCAGGCTGCATTATGGTGAAAAATTCTTATAGTTTTTTTTCTTTCTATTTCTCCATCTATTTTTACTCATATTTYCTTCTCTTAAATGAGTCTTTCAGCTTTGAATTTTTTATATGCACTGACTAGCACAAAATCCACAACTGGATAATGATAAATAATGTTTTGTTGCTCATCCATGGGAACACTATATGGAAGACCTTGAGTGCAACATAAGCATGGGGAGGGATGTGCCACAATGAAAGGCATTACGGTCCAGGTTGTATTTTCCTTGTGGGGAAGGCTCAAGAAGGAAGGGATGCACCTTGCACATCGTTATCTGCCTGACATTGGAAACTGTGCTACTGGATCTTATTGGGATTCTTCTGGCAATTTGGAGTGAGGACAATTTCAGAAAGTAGTCTGCTTACCAGCTGAGAGAAATGGGCACATTCCCATAATTCTTCCCTTAATTTATATTTGGAGTCATATCTCAAATATCAGTGYAGAAAATATACGGGAAGTAAAGAGAAGATGGGTGTTGGTGCTGAGCCATACAGCTACAATCTGAGAAATCTGGTTACACAGCCCATGTTGTCTCAAATGCTGTACTGGATCTGATTAAGACAGAAATATTTTTATTCATAGGAGCTTGCCTGGTGCTATATGTTAGATTTGTGACTACAAATGTTGATAACCTGWCAACGTTTTACCTGTTTCTAAATAGCAGTTTCACAGCACCAAGGCTTTTCCCCATTCTTCCCCAGTAGGTAGAATGTGAATGTATCAGAATTTTCATGCAGATACAGCCAGGAGAAATGACCTGAATGTGTAAAAGGGCATTCCATAGTATGTGTTGTCATGCTCAGCAATAAAAGCTCAAGGAATAGAGAAGGAAAGTGAGACATTTATGATTACATTGTTGGTCTTCCCAACTAGGAAATAGCTGGAGATCTGTCTGCCAATGGGAAGCAGTGAATTAACGTAATTCCTTGTTACRTTTTTCTTGCAAGTGCAGCTTTGCCTTTTCTCAACCCACCATTTTTTCTTGCTTTTGCTCTTCTGATCCTCTCTTTTATCCTACCGATGGTGAGTGAGTGAGCGACTGGGTGGGGACTTACCTGCTGACCAGAGTCAGCCCAACATAAATGTAGAGAACCCYGCTGTGGAATGGCAACAGATAAATTGGGATTGTGTGTAATGTGATCAGAGTGGAGRCCAAAAAGCTGTGAAAATTTGCCACATGGGACTGCCACATAAGAACAGGAGGATAAAGCCTCCTTCAAAATAGCCTCACAATAACATGTACTGGATCTCATGGAGGCCTTTACCTGACATTTACTGAAAGGAAAACTTGGAGAGGATCAGATTTCTGGAGTCTGTCAGGATCAATTTTTGATGCAGGTTTTGGATGGCCGAACTAGAGAAAGTGCCTTGCTGCATCGACTGTTCATGCAAAAGAAAAGTGGTTAAAGGATTTTAATATCAATGACAGCCTTCGCTGCTGTGAAAATGCCACTGTACAATTTTAAATTCTGAGGTAAACAGAAAAGGTAAGTAGCAGAAAAAAGACCCTCCAGGGCAGCAGACTTGGGAACTGGCCAGCAGCTTCCCCASAGTGGTCTTGTCCTCCCAGGGATTTTACTCTTAAGGACATGATAGCCCATGACAGCTTTCTTGAACTCCAAGGGCCATCTCCTCAAAGCATAAGAGYGATCTACCCTCATATACAGGAATCTGTGGAAACACAGAGTGAAAGGAGATTGGAGTTTTGTCAAAGCCAAGAGAATAAAGTGCACACTAGAAGCACTTTTATTGGAGATACGTGAAGGTACAGACAGCTCTTAGCTGGAATAATCTTACACTGGCAAAATATAACATTCAGGAGAAGAAAAAAGATGCAGACAGTGATAAATTTAATCACTAATTAGGAAGACCTGAAGGAGGATAAATATATCTTTATTAGTTACTATAAGAAATCTGTGAATTCACCTATACTAGAAGTGAGCATGCTATATTGTAAATAAATTATTAATTGAATTTCAATTAAATTAAAAAATTATTTTGATAAAGTAACGACTTAATCTGAGAAAGGTGCAAAAAATCTGTGAGCTAACCTGAAGAATGATATAAACCATGCAGGGAGAAAAGGTTGCAGAAGCACTTCAGAAGATTAATAATATAAAGTACCTGACCTAGATGAAATTACAAAAAACAGGTTTAAACATGGAAATTAAAGAAACCAAATAGTTTGCCAGGCAACTCAGTAATACTCTTTAGCCATATTTTTATTATTAGCCTAAAAGGCTTACTGTTTTTCTTTTAAATATAAACAAAATATTAAAAATTTTATCAGTTATTTGATAGTTACACAAACGTAATAAAAAATCTGAATGACAAAATGTCCATAAATTTTAAGAATAAATGAGTCTGTTATACGAAATTAATGACAAATATTAAACTGCATCTCGAACTAGACTTGAATCCATTTATAGCTGCAAATGTTACCTGCGTGGTGAACAAAAACAGATGAAAGGAAA
>CADDXX010000210.1:730173-850812 GCA_902810485.1 Alauda arvensis | reverse complement strand
GAGGAGAGGAGAGGAGAGGAGAGGAGAGGAGAGGAGAGGAGAGGAGAGGATTTTGGTGGTACCCTAAGACCACTGGTGGCATTTGTAGAACCATTACTGAAATGAAGGATAGAGAGATAATTTTTCAGAACAGGAATGCCAGGAAAGGAATGCTCATGTGATACATAAATACAATGTTTAGGAACATCAAAGTATTCAGCGTGTATAATGTGGGGCTTAAAGCAGCATGCCATGGTTTGAATGGCATATAGGAATTAAAGGAAAAAAAAAAAACCTTTGGAAAGGAGGTTTTGTTGTGTAAAGATTTACCTGTTCATGGCTGTTGTTGCTATTTTCCAATGAAAAAAAGTTTTTGGGTGGGTCCTCTGTCTATATAATAAATATAAATTTATATAATGCATATATGTTCTTTTGGCAAAGAACAAGTATGAGAAAGAGAAAAAAAGACTGACAAGATTAAAGGCAGTGGCAGCCACAGGATTCACCGTCTTGACAAAGCTAAGATGCTTTCCTTCATTTTTTATGGTTACAATGCTGATTTAAACATGACTCAAGTGTTATCTTATAAGTGTATGGCATGAAGAAGGCAAAGGTACTTTTGGCACCATTGACTATTTAAGCTATAAAAACGGTTTACAATAGGCTTTGAATATGTTATTAACTCTGTGGAAGGATGAGACTTTAAAAGGATATATGGCACTAAGCACCCACTAAATAGTGTCAATCATAAGTATGTGAAGACTCACTTTACACTCTTTTTGAAGTGTCTTTCCTGCATTAATAAAGCAGTTATATGTTCAGTTATATGTTCAACTATATTTTTCCCTGCATGTGAGAAAAGTGTCACAAAAAGTGCTTAAGATTAGTGTAATTTAGATAATAACAACTTCTATTCAAATGATCAGTGTTAACAGCTGACACAAAAATAATTCACCAACATTCTGAAGCTCTCTGTAAATGTAATATATAAATTAATGTGAAGAATAAAAAAAATAAAAAAAAGCCCTCCCCCCAAAAAACCCACCACAAACTAAATAATTTCCTGCAAAATTCAAATTGAAGGAAAAGCACTTTCATCTCCCACTGTAGTACTGAGCTCTCAAGCCAGCTACGCAGTTCCATACCTTCCAAATTAACCCAAAGACAAATATAATCTGGCCAAAGTGTAAGCTTGCTGTCTAAGCTAATCAGCAAATGAAAAAAAAAATATAATAAGACTAAGTTGTATTGTATTTCCTGAATTAATCATTGTAGTCCTTCATTCCTCAAACATATGGCCTGCTCCTTCTAAAATTTATGACTATGCCTAATTTAATACAGTAAAAATTCCTGTGTCCCTAAATGTATGCAGAATTTCTGGCAGAGAAGTTATTTGCCACGGTCGTGACCCGATGGTGTGGGGTGGTGCCGCGACGTTCCTGGAGAGGCTCTGAAAAGAGCACCTTGTTGCCCAGGTGCACAGGSACTCGGGTGATTTCAGCTCTTTTAGATGCAGCYTAAGCTGCAGGCTCCAGGGAGCCCCGATGGTGAGGGSGAAGGCAGGCGGCGCAGGAAGAATCACGAGGTGGGTTCTCCAGCTCCAAGTATCTTCTTTATTTGGGGAAGATCCTCATCCAAAGAACCCAGACTCATGGAGAGCAAGGACTGATATAGGGTACAACAGGGGTGGGATTTGTAACTTAGACCAATCACAGGGTGCAACAACCTAACAAACAGCAAGGTCAGCCAACTGGGGAGCAAAGATTAACATAGGGGATGATAAACAACTTGGGCAGGCCCCCAGAAGTGAACTTTCCAGAACTCCCTAGCAGTCCAGCTCCCTAAGGCCTGTTGCTAGGCAACTAATTGATCAGGGGAGTTGGGCCCTATGTTGTCAGCCAAAGGCTGCAGRCCTTCTGTGGCCAGAGGGACTCATACRAAATCCTTGTCCCTCCAGGGCAATGCGGCCAGGCCTGGGACAACCCCACGGCCTGCCACAGTTATTAATTCACAATTGGTACTGCAACGGTAAAGTGTCATTCAGGCATTTTGTCTAGCACAGTGTCGTTAAGCTGTAACTGATCTTACAAGTGGGAGGAGGAAACTCGTGTTTTCTTATTCCTTTTGAAATTACTTTCTTTTACTTTGCAAATGCATCTGCAATGACGAAGAAGAAGAAAAAATTTAACCATATTTAAATTAAATCTTGCATACTCTGTACAATTTCAGATAATGACCCTTGGTTAACACTTCATGGGAAAACTAAGGGCCTTACTTGCATGTCCTTGAACAAAAGGAGGAACCTTCTGYTGGCTTTTAARAACGGGGGTTTTGGTTAGGAGAGAGAGAAAGTTTCAGTTTATTTCTTCCATGGAAGAAATTTATTCTATTCTATTCTATTCTATTCTATTCTATTCTATTCTATTCTATTCTATTCTATTCTATTCTATTCTATTCTATTCTATTCTATTCTATTCNTATTCTATTCTATTCTATTCTATTCTATTCTATTCTATTCTATTCTATTCTATTCTATTCTATTCTATTCTATTCTATTCTATTCTATTCTATTCCCCCCATATTATCCCCATATTATCTCTATTTACCTTTCTTATTTTCTCTTTGATGTCCAGGGACATCACTACTGTGCACTGCCCACTATTCTCACCAACTCACATGTTAATAATCTAGTTTGTGGTAATATATTTGATGCACCTGCTTTCAGCCTGAATGTCACTACTGCCATTTCTTTGCATGTAAARGATTTGGACCATAGATCTATAGCATTGCATAACATTATTTTAAAAAATATCCTTCTATGGCTCTATTGGAACATCTAGTTAAACAGCAAATACAGCAAGGTAAATAACCAAGGAGTTTTGCCAAAAATATATGTAAATAAGTTTTCAGGACCCACAGGTGACTAAGACCCAGATTAAGGCCTACCTCAACTGAGAATTTCAACTGTAAAGAATACAAAAATTTAAAATAGGCATATTTACAAAGCTTTTTCCTATCCTTTAAATGTATATATTTTAGCACCATGCACAGATTATTTCTGCAAATAGATGAAGCTGGAATTAACTTTTTAATTTCAAGCATTATTCCAGTTCTAAGACTGCAGAAACCTTCTATGTAATCTTGATTTATTTGTGTGAAAAGGAATACCCCAGTATCTTCCTGCATTTAAATTATTATTTCATTAATGTACAAATTATATATATAGCTATGGAATTGTTAGCCTTAGAGCTACATGAACTTTGTGTTTAAAATAGTGTTATACAGGTTTTGTGATATTTTTCTTAAAACAGTATATTTTGAGCATTTGGGGACTATTCTAAGAATTATAAAGAGCATAAAATTAAGATACTGTCCATTGTACTTGTGTCCTAAGGAGAGTGGATAACCTATGATGGGTTAGTTTTTAGCAAGAATGCTGAGTGCCTCCATAAAGCAGGCAAGAGACAGTGCTTTCAGTGCTTTCTCTAAATCATAAATTGTACAATCAAAAGACCCCTACAAATTATTACTAGGTTATTGATTTTAGACCAGGTAYGATGCAAAGTTCCATTAGCACATTCATGAAAGTCCAGTAAGTTAGCTAGAGGATAGAAAATACTTGGTGACTTGGAATGAACATTTTGGTTTTGGCAGCATAATGGATAAAGTAGCAGTTATTCTTAAAAAAAAAATCTTAGTCGGGAATTAGGTGAAATTAGCTGGGGCAAGATTGTCCCCTGCCCTTCCTCTTTAATTCAAGAGGGCAYCTGAGTACCAGGCCAGCAGGGCAGGTGCAGGAGAAGCATGGCAGAAATGYACCTGTCAAGAGGAGGCAGCAACAGAATTGAGGAGTTGAACCTGGAAATGCAGGCTCTGAGCTGAGTCAGGAAACCCAGACTGAGGGTTAAATAATTGGTGTGAAACAATTAGGTGATGCAACATCAATAACATCTGTTTTGAAAATTGTGCGTGTCTGGGATGTATTTGTGGCCTGAAATGATGCTAAGTGTCTGAAGAGCCATGCAAGGCCCTGGGGGACACTGATGCTGTAGATATTCCGTGGGTTGTTAGGATAATTAGTCAAAGCATCAACAGAAACAAATGAATTTGATCAGGTGATTTCTTCTTTAATTGTGGTAGTTTTTAGTTAAAATATGATTTGGTGGTAAGAAATAATTAATTCCTGCCTAGATTATGATGAAGGGCCTATTTTATTCTCAGGTAAATTCCATTAATTTCTTAACTTCTTTTTTTGAACTCCAGGCTAAAAAATATTTGAGGGTAGATTTAAGAAAAAGTCTCTGAGCAGTTATAGTTACAACAGTAAAACCACTGCTGCATATCAATACAGAAATAATTTTTGAATTTGTTCTTCATAATGGATTGCATAGGCTGTACTTGAGCGATCAGCTTATGACCGTCACTTTTTTATTTATTGAATTGTTATTTTCCTGTGATTATGCTTATCTTCCTGTCCCTAAACTCTAGTTTCTTACAACTCCTTTATAATTTTATTAATTTTGACCAGTTCCGACCACTAAGCTCCCATTGTGCATGTTCCTTACATTGATTTATGTGTTTTACTGATGACTACAGTATCTAATAACATGACTTCAACATCCTTATTTAAAGCTATGTGATCCTCAGGAATGAGTAATGAAGCTAGGAAGGTAGGATCGTATTGTTGGTTAATGAAATGATAAATTGTAAAGAAATAAAATCAGACAGCATGGAGCAAAGAGAAATTTATTTTTATCAAAGCTACTTTGGGGGAAGATTAGAGAAGCAGTTTTATTTTGTTGGTCTTCTGAGAATTCTTCACAGGACTCAAGGGTTGAAGATAAATATAGACTTCTGTATTTTACCAGAGAGATTAATGCTACTAGAAATTGCAACAGTATTGGTAATTATTTCTCCACTCTATATAGCTGACAAAAAAGTGCTAGAAAGAGTATTGTCTGAATATTCTTGGACATCAAAACGACTACAGTTCTTTGTGAAAACTGTAATAAAACAGTGGGTGCTGGTAATGTATCTAAGATGGGAAAAATATAAAACAACTTTACAAGCAGATCAAGTAGAAGAATAAGTGGGCAGAAACTTTTTTTTTTTTTTCATGAAGTAAGAAAACCATTTATAGTATTCCTACCTTATCCTACAGATTAAAGTTTACCCTGGTAGCGTTATGTGTGTATAACTACCAACAAATCATCTTGRCTAGATACTAGTAACTTAACTGTAAATGATGCCCAAATTTCTCCAAATCAGAACTACTAAAACTCAGAGTTTATATTTCAAGAGAAGGGAAAACATCTGACACAGCTGTTGAGTGAGCCAGCTAGGGATGTCCTAGTAGACAGGTGGTTTGTGAACAGGAAAATACTTGGGAGTGATGTGATGGTTGGAGGCAATCATGAAATGAAAGAGTTTTATGGTTCTTTGGGAAGTAAGGACAGGAGTCAGCAGAACTGTCACCTTGGATTTCCTGAGGGCAGACTTTGGCCTGTTAAGGACCCCAATTGACAGAGCTCCTTGGAAAGCAGTCCTGAAGGGCAAGATAATTTGGCCAGGCTAGACATTCTTCAAGAAGCAAATCTTAAAGACACCTGTGCTGGAAAACGAGCTGGTGGGATAGAAGACTTGCTGGGCTTAACAGACTGCTTTGTCTTGAATTCAAGAAAAAAAATGAAAGATTATTATATGATTTTTGGAGGAAGGGATGGCTCATTCAGAAGGATTATTCAGAAGGATCTTTCTGAGGTTATTTAGAGAGAAAATTAGAAGGGKGAAAGCCCAACTAGAACCTAATCTGGCTACTGCTGTAACAGACAAAAAGTTTTCCTACAACTACATCAGCAACCAAAGGAAGGCCATGGAGAATCTTCACTTTTTATTGAATGGAGGAAGAAACATATTGGCAAAGGACAAGGAAAAGGCTGAGGTACTTAGTGCCTTGTCTCAGTTTTTATCAGTGAGAGAAATTTTTCCCAGGTTATCCAGCCCCTGAGTTAGAGACAGGGAGTAAAATGAAGCCTCTAGAATCCAAGCAGAAAAGGCCAGCAACCTGCTGCACCATGTAGACATGCACAAATTTAAGCAGATGAATGGGATCCATCCAAGGGAGCTTACAGAAGTGATCACTGAGCCACTTACTAGAATTCACTTGCAGCCCTGGCTAACTGGGGAGATTTTCAGTTGACTGAAAGTTGACAAACGTGAAGCCCTACAAGATGTGATGATTTACAAGAAGTCTGTCAGCCTGACCTTGAAGGTTGTGGAGCAGTTCATCTTGAGCACCATCATAGTCAGCTGAACATGAGCAGTGTGTGCCCAGGTGGCCAAGACTAATGGCATCTTGGCTTGGATCAGAAATAGTGTGGCCAGAAGGACAAGGGCAGTTATTGTCCCCCTGTTTTTTGGCACTTATGAGGCCATACTCTAAGCCTGTTGGGTTCTGGGGCTCTCACTACGGGAGGGACATTGGGATGCTGAAGCATGTCCAGAGAATGGAAATAGAGTTGGTGAAGGATCTGGAACACAAGTCTGATGAAGAGTGCTGAAGAAGCTGGGGGTGTTTAGCCTGGAGAAAAGGAGGCTGAGGGGACACTTTAATGCTCTCTACAAGTGCTTGAATGAAAGTTGTAACCAGGTGGGGGTTGACCTTTTCTCCCATATAGCAAATGAGAGAACAAAAGGAAACAGCTTCATGTTGCTCCAGGAAAAGTTTATTTCTTTCTAAAAATTTCTTCATGGAAAGGGTGGTGAGACACTGGAACAGGCTGTCTAGGGCCATGGTAGAGTCACCAACCCTAAAAGTATTAAAATAAGTATTAAAAGAAAATTTAGCTCAATGATCTTAGAGGTATTTTTTAAAATAAATTATTCTGTTCTGTTCTATTCTATTCTATTCTGTCTTGTGGAGGATGTTGTTTTGGGTTTTTTTGTTTTGTTTTGTTTTGTTTTGTTTTGTTTTGTTTTGTTTTGTTTTGTTTTGTTTATTTTGGGTTTTTTTGGGGTTTTTTTTGGACAAGCCAGTATGGAACAAATAAAGGCTTGAAGAAAAAAAAATATGGCTATTAAGTACTCATATTTCTTGAATGGAAAGGAAAGAAAATTACTTAGGCAGCTACAGGACTTTCAGAATGACCTTGGTTATTCAATTAAAATAAATCTTAAAGGAAATAATTATTATAGGAATTGAATCAAATGAAAAACCTTGGCGTGGATGATACGCATTAGCAAAATAGTATTAGATTGACCTTGCATCTTTCTTAGAGAAGACTGACTGTTTCACAGTCATCTTAGCTGTTAGAAATTCCATAAAGTCTTCAACGTGATGATGAATAAAAAGTTATTTTTAAACAAGGAGAGGGACAGGCAACTTTTATAAGGTAGACAGCAAAATAAGATTACAACAGGTTTTACTGAATGTAAGCATCAGCTCAGAATGATRTTTTTAACAGAGAATCTCAAAGGTGAAAAATAGAAAAGAGATCAAATTCAACTATGTAAATGAAACATAATGTACTTAAAAACTAGGGAACAATTATTCTATTAAAAGATAGTTATTCTCATTTAATGAGTACATATTAATTCCTCATGGGATAGTTATGCAAAAATGCAACGAACATGCAAGATATGATTCCAGAAAATCTAAGTGTAGTTGTTCCTTTAGAACAAGAACAAATATTTCTACTTCAGAAGCCACTAAGCTGATTTAGTATATACTGCATGTCCCATGTGTGTTTCTACAGGTTACACTTTAAAAATCCATGTGAGACAGAGAGATAGATGTAGGCTAATCTCAGGCCCCACAGAGAGGACATGCTACCCAGCAGGTTTTTCAAGGAGGAGGCTTTAGTTTAACACAGTATGAATAGAATTGCTCTGACTGTTCTTCATTAAAAGAACTTATTTTCCTACTTCATGCTTATAATTTCATCTTATTTACCAGTATACAATTTTGGGCAAGAGATCAAATGAGTAAAAAAATGGCTTTGAACCAAACAAGGATCAGAAATATAAGACAAATTCCAACAAAAAGATCTGTAATGATTTTCAGCAAAATAGCAATAGCAAGATCAAGAGGCCTAAGTACTTTTTAAATTACTTGATTAAGTTTATGAAAAGGATTATATGACATGGTTGTTTGTGATGGCAGGTGCTGCATCCAGGCAGTTCATCATAGGAACAAAGAAAACAGGATTAGGAAGAAATAATTACAATAATCTTGTCTGCAATTCTCAGATATGGGTCCTATGGTTGGGTGGTGTGGAGCAATGACAGTCTTCACAGCCTAGCAGCAAGAAGAAACTAGCTGAAGTCAGCTGCATTCCCTTTGTTACTATCCATAGCTCTGCTGATTAGATTTGATTATTTGTTTGGATTTTGTGTGTCTTTAAGGACGGGGTTAACAAAACAGTTATTCAGAGTGTAYTTAAGGAAAATATCAATAGATTAGCATACACAAATGCTAGGGGTCAATACAACTGCAGCAGACATTGTAAGGTGCTGATGACATTTGCCTGCAGGTAGAAAAAAGGACTGTGTGAGAGAAATTAAAATCTAAGAAAGTAACTTCAGAAGTCTCATGTACCCTTAGGTTTAAAATTGAATTTTCCACGACTTGAAGGAGAAATAGTCTCTGTTATCCCATGCTGTCAGAACATTACGTTTGAGTACTGCTACTGTTGATGTATACCCTTTGCTCTAGTGTTTAAAAGATGCTTCTGGGCTGCAGAATATCAATCAGCAGTATTCTTTAGAAATGTCAATAGCTGGCATATTAGCACTTCAAATCTATACCCCTTATAAATGGGGACTACTTGACATTCATTCTGTACCACACAGCAATACTTAAATGGTGACACTATAGAGGAGAGTGGAGAGAGAACAAATATAAACTTTGAATTTTAGAAGGACTTCTAGAGTTGATAGTTTTCAAAAGGAATGGGAAAACAATATATGAACAAAGTTCTGGACCCACTGAAATCCAGGGTGGGGGGGAAGTTCCTACTGAATTCAAAGGAATATGGATTTCATTTTAGACACAGATTTAAGAAAGTACTTGTGTACTTTCTTAGATTGTGTACTTAAGGAATAAGAAGTTTTCTTCAGCCTTAGTATTTAAAGAAGAAATGTATCACAGCATATAAGGATAATAATTTTTCTAAACTAGTTAGACTAAATTCTTTGGATTATAGATCTGTTATTGTGTTTGTATTCTGAAACCACAGATTCCATCTCCAATTAGTTGTATTAGTGTTATTGTATGCTTTAAACTCTTGACTCAGAATGTTAATGATAGCAGTAATTATAGACTTATTACTTATAATTAGTATCACATGGATATTAGTCAAGGCAATGGGGGTCCAACCTAGTAATAACACTACTAGTAATATAATAAAACACAGTTTCTTGCCTCAAACCAAGTAAATTGCTTAAAACACAATATTCCCTGGTCTCYGTCCATCACAGCAATGTAACTTTGTGGCAAGTTACACATCTTCTACCTATAGCAAAGCCACACAATGAGACAACATTGTTAAAGAAAAACATACAAAAATACCAATAATCTTTGGAGTAAAAAAAAAAACAAACCAAAWACCCAACACCAAAAAAAACCACTTCACAATTCTCACAATAAAAATTTCTACAGTAGTGGGATTTGAGACAAACTTTACAAATGTAAAACTTCTACTGTCACCACTGAATAAATAAGGGCATGTCCACAGTACAGTCAAAAATTAAATCTGTGTGGAAATAACTAAACTACATTTATGCTAGCAAGATATTATATTGATTAATTTGCCCATGTCAGTACCCTGATAGTGCTATAAGTTCTGTTTGGTTTAGAAGACCTTAGTTCCTCAAGTAGCACCTCAAGTAAGAGATGCTTTTCAAGTAGTGCAGTGTCACTTTCAGTGCTCTCCATGCTCACCTCATTAAGTGACTGTGCCTTCTGCCCAATCAGGCTCACTTATAAGAAAAGAAGGAGACATTTCTTGGTGACTGCACTGTCATCCCAAACTCCAGTCCCTCTGGTTCTGTTCATCATCATGGTTTAGCTGCACCATTTTTAGACATTTTATGCAATGGCTTTGTGCTTCATCCTAAACTGAGATAAATAGGGATTTTGATTGGTATCCAAGCTACCTGAAGGCAATTTTCACAACATCTGCACAAACTAGAGGCCAGACTGCAACAAGCTGAAAACCAGTTATGAGATTATTCCAGCACAGTGGACTTACACAACAAATTTAAAYCAATGGATTTAAAGCAATCTCACTGCTTAAATTAACCTTTCGTGTCAGCTTTTATCTTACTCGYATTTCTTCAGCAGCTTTTATAATCAGTTTTGATTTGCCTATATTACAGATTTTCACCTATTTGACATCCTTGCAAGATATTTGAATGAACTGCATTTTAATGAAMCATGCTGGAAAATCCATTTGTCTTCAGTTCTGCCATTTTTGTTCACATCTATAATCAGTTAATATAATTAAATAGACTAACMCAAGAATGAAGTGCTGCTTATCATAATGGTTGCTCTGATGGTCCCCAAGGGATGAAGCCAAAAATAACACAGCAATTCCACAACATGGGCATGATCAGAGTTCAGGGAAAGTGACTCTCCGTCTGATTGAAGCAAACAGACTTGGCTGTAGGACAAGCTGTAATGGGTGGTTTCATCWATGATTTCACTGGTACATTGATGAAAATAAAGAGCTTATACTTGATAATTCATTAAAGGATTTGGATGTAGGCATCATKGCTGAAACATCATTATCAATTTGGCAGACCTCCCTTGTGGCTGCCAGAAGGCTGACCAGCAGCATGGGCTCTTTGTTCTACCTGGAAGAGTGGGAAAGTTTTAATGAAGAGATGAATATGCATGAAAGCCCAAAAGCTATTGGTTGCTGCCGCGCTGTCACTCTCGGATTCCTTTGTATTTGATTGGACAGTCCTGTGTAATCCAGGCCCACGACCAAGGTTTTAAGAATGTTTCCCAGGCTGTACTCCTCGCTTTTGGTGACAGCAGCTGAAGTAAACTGCCTGTTCACCTGGAAGCCAGTCTCCCTCATYCTTACTCCAGAGAAATCCTATTTATGTTAGAAATCTCCCCCTTCCCTCCTTCCTGCAGGCTCACACGCACCCACGGGACCTCCGGCTCTCCCCCGAGGAGAAGAAGCTGGCAGGACCCACTCTCGCACCTAGCCGGGACCACAACAGAGCAGGAGGGAGAGAAGCAAGGGATCCTTTTCTAACACTCCCTCATGACTTTGTTTATAGTTTCTGTTCTCAAATGTTACCCTTTAATCTACAAGGACAAAACAGTAATGTGAAGCTCATGAATGGTTTTTTTTTTAAGTTTTTCTAAACTCTGCTCATCAGCTTGTGCATAGAGCTCATGCAAAATATGAAGATTGACAGAAGGACACAAAGGAGCAGCAAATATGGTGAGAGGCTCAGTCTAAGGAAAAAAACCCAAAATGTTAACGGAAGGGAAGTCGGTAGGTCATGAAAGTAGATCAAGAACAATTATCTATGAAATGCTGCAAGAAACACAGTAAAATGAAATTTTGAGGATTAATTCCTGCGACTGTTAGTGGAATTATGTACTAATTTTCTCACAACATGAATATAAACTACTGTAGATCATTTCAAAGCAAAAGTTCAGCTTAATATTGCTATTACCTTGAAGAAGAGAGGGCTGGTAATTCAGAAACTGAGCATCCTTCTAACAAGGCATGRCTGATATTTAAACTTATTAAGATATTATATTTTAAAAATTTAGTTTAGGGTTAATGAGTCAGACAAATTAAATGTGCATGTTTAAAAGGACCCAATTCACTAAATTAGCATTAAGTACAAATCATATATTCATAATTTTGTTTTAGTAGTGTGATATATTCTTCTGGGTTTCACTAATCTAAGTGTATTGGTGGATTGAAGGTTCTCAGGGATATTGAATCTGTCTGGCATGGTGTGTTGTTTTAAACCACCTGCTGTCTTAGCTTTGCWGGAGGGCTGAAACCAGTATCTTGAATTATCAAAACTTCTTTACTTTCCTGAGTGTTGTTTCTGCAACTTGCAGCACTCCTCAAGTGGAAGGGATTACAGGGTTCTCTTGAATTTCTTCTGTAGCAAAGCAGTTCTGGATTCTGGATAAAGGTACTGGCTGCCACCAGTTCCAGGAGTGGTATCTGACTTTGTAGTTTTTTGAACTATCCCCCAGGTGACTAGGCAGAAATTCAGCCAGCCAGCATATCCAAATCAGATTAATGTATCTGCTGTCACAGGGGTTGGTGGTGTGTCTGGTCTAGCGCTAAGTAGTGTAAGAAAATGTTCATGTGATGAGGTTTCTGTGTCAGGTTCAGACCTGGAAATAAGAAGGGATTTAATGAGAATCTACAGACATCACAAACATGAATATATGATATCTGTATTGACAACTGGGAAAAACAGAAGTTGAATCCTGCTATCAAACACATCCTAAATTTCATTTTGGAAGTTCTACCAATTAAATACTGTCAAGGGCAYAACCTGTTTTAAATAACCAGAAACACCTTTGAATCCTGCCTAAGGTGAGATATATTGTTCTGCTTTCTTAATCATACAATCATATAAACATTTATGTTAGAAAAGGCTGCTAAGTAATCAAGTCCAACCATTAATCCARTACTGCCAAGTCTGACAMTRAAMCATGTCCTRAAGTGCYACATTTGCACATTTTAAATACCTTCAGAGATGGTGACTCAACCACTTCTGTGGGCAGCCTGCTCCAATGCTTGACCAGCCTTTAAAAACTGAACAACAGTGTTTCTATTGTTGAGAAGTGTATTTCTTCCAGTATTTCTCTGAACTTTTCGTAAATAATTGTTCTAGGTAAACAAAGCACAAATATCTCCTAGTTAAATAACCCTCCTCCACTTTCTAAACATTTCCATTGCATACATCAACACATCTCATTAGCTACAGTCAATAACCAGCCCATCTCCTTGGATTTTTCCAGAAAGGGTTAGGAGGGAGGAATGGCAGAGAAGAGCTGCTATGGACTGACCTCGAGCCTCTCTTCTTCATCCTTCTGCTCCAGTTCTTTCAGGAAATAAGTATAGGAATCAGTGAAGTTGAACCTGTGAAGAAGTTTATGGGGAGGAAAGTGTTTTAGTTTTTTGGCATTCTTTTCTCATCATCCTACTCTATTTTACTTGGCAATATGTCAAACTAATTTTCCTTGTGWTAAGTCTGTTTTGCCMATGACAGTTTTTATAAGTGCCCTTGTCTTTATCATGACCCATGAGCTTTTCCAYATTGTTTTCTCCCTTTGTCTTGGTGAGGAGTGGGAGTGAGAGAGTGGCTGGGGAGGCATCTGGCAGACAGCCGATATAGACCCATCAAGGAATTATTTTATCTGTCCTCATTGCATCACATAAGATTCAAGTTACTGGAACATTTTTTATCTGTAATGTTTTTGTTTTCATCTTTCCACAGCAACCCCTTTATTTTTCCTAGTTTCCATCCTCTCAGATCAGCACTGTTTAAACTGACACATTAGTCACAATTGAAACGTGACTTAACATGTATATTTGATGTTACACTAATGCCATGGAGTTAAATACAGGTTTTCCATGCATAAGAAGTAGCTATAGAGGACTGCACTTGTTACTGTGTGCTATCAGGTTGGAACATGGTCTTTCTCAGTCAGGTTTACAGTCTGCCTGTATGATACTTTATACAAAATCAAAGAATCATAGATCAGTTAGGATTGGAAAGGATCTCTGGAGGTAACCAAGTCCAACTCCCAATGCCAARGCAGAGTCACCTTGAGCAGATTACACAGGAATGTGTMCAGGTTGGTTTGGTGTATCTCCAGRAAGGGARACTCCATGACCTCCCCGAGCMGCCTGTTCCAATGCTCAGCCACCCTCAATGTAAATAGGTTCTTCCTCATGTWGGGATGGAATTTCTTGTGTTTTACTTTATGGCCATTGTTCCTCATCCTGTCTCTGGGMACCACTRMAAAGAGTCTSATACCATACTCTTGACAAATRTCTTTGAGATATTTATATTCATTGAGGAGAACCCCTCTCCTTCTTTTCTTCTCCAGATTAAACAGGCTCAGCTTCTGCAATTTGTCCTCTTAAGAGAAACACTCCAGACCCTACCAGAGTTGTTTGCTTAAATYGTTGTTACCTTGCAAATAGACAGCTGGGCTTGCCTTGGCCAAAGACAAAAATYTGAGGACCTTGAATATTTCAAGGATGCCAGGCATCTTTCACAAAATACTTTAAAGATATCAGAATTGATTTTATGAATTGGTGTCATTTTAGGTGACATAAAAAGTGAATCTGTAAGCTATGCCAAGACTAAACTTAATTGACCTTAGACATTGTACTGCCTTTCCTGAGAGGCAAGTTCTGTTATCCAGCAACTAATTTGCTACTGAGCTGAAAGGAACTTTACTGTGCAGGTACTTAAGCACTCAATAAGGACAGGGTAATAAACCGTGCTGCTGGAATTAATTGAAGGTGGGCATCTGGATATGCGTACATTTGTGAAAAAAGTTTCTGAYTTTATCTGTCAGGAATTACCCAGCTCATCTCAGAGCAGAATAACAATTTCCTCTTGGCTGGTGAATAAATACCCTATAAAATGACTAATGGACTATTTAATTGTCATATCGAAAAGAGCATGGTTGTGACTAATGTGCAAAATAAACCAACTTTGGAAACCTCATACAGTACTTACCAGCCTTAAAGTAATGAAGCATGATGATGAGATCTATACTTGATCCTAACTACTCTGTCATTCATGTCAAAGTTTTCTTCTCAAGAAATTAAGTGCTCTTGCAAGAATGTTCAGAACATGAATGAGCTTGACTCTTGAATTATAAATGACCAAATTTAYYCTGAATCATTAGGTTATTTGTTTGAATCTTAGATATTATCATGTCCTAATATGTCATCAGTGAGGGAAATATAGCTGCACAATGACATTTAATTCCAACATTATAAAGACTTAAGTAAACAATAATTCTTTGAGTTTCAATGGGGCACAAACTTGCAGCATTCCAATGTTTTTAGCTTTATTTTCTTGCACATATATATGTTAAAATCAGCCTCAGCTAATGGAGAAATATACAGCATAGCTGCCAGTTCAAATCCAGCCTATTGATTCAAGACTGTTTAATACACAACTGTAAGCACCTTGCAGTATTCTATGTGAGAGCGCAGAACCAGGCTACAGGGCAAAAGAAACTGAAAATTAKTGCTGTCTGCTCCGTCTGGCATTCTTCAGGAGTGTGAATTATGAAGTAGTTTTCAAGGACTACATTGCCGAAATAACACTAATTGATGTTTTTATTAACTGATTTATTAGTAGAGAAAAAATTCTTTTAGACCCTAATTTAACAAAACTTTAAAGGGTATGTTTAAATTCTAACCAAGACAATTTATAATTGAGTAAGATGTTAGCATTTAGTTGACTTCTCATTGCTTTTTTCTTTATCTCTTAAAAATCTTCAGAAATAGGACCTGCAGTAGAGGGAAGACATGGGATGCTGAAATCCATGTTTTCAGTTCTTTGCAAAAGTTTATGCGCCAGATTTTAGAGCTCTTCTGGAGCCTAAATTGCCCATGACAGAAGAATTGGAGCCAGAGAAATTTAAGTCCTCTTCCTACAAAATCATTCTATGATTCTATGAATTCAAATTAAACACCTGAAAGGAAAAGAAAGAAAAATCAAGCAGAAAAATATATGATCAGTGAACATAATGTTTACGTGTTTAAACCTAAAAATTTCTTACAGTATACTTTTACTTATTGGAAAACATCAAATCAAAACAAATTTTAATTAAACATCTTATTTAACTATTTTGGAACATACATTTAAATTGTTTGAGCTATTGTGACAAGCTGCTGTGTTCTATAATAATCAGCAAACAGAAAAATAGACAGCCATTGCTTCTAATACAATCGTTGTTGTTCATTTTATCAGGTATTATATTCTCAATACACCTCCCAAAATACTCTTCAGGTATCAAAGTAGTTAAGCAATACGGATGCCGTCTTATCATCSTTAAGGAATGTGGTTAAAGTTCAGAGCTATGGCAGATGACAGGCACATATCTGTTGTGTGCAATAATAGCAAATTGATAGTCCTCATGACATTAATCTGTCACTTTTCAAAGGCATGAAKCTGACTGAAAATAAGTTTCAAAATAGCAGCAACTAGAAATAGGTTTTATTTTAAACAAATTTCAAACATTTTCAGGTTTCTATTGCTATGCATTGTCATCAATGTCACTGCTACCTCCAGAATATCCATCACTCCCCTTCATAAAATGCCATATGAGTAATAGTTCAGAATATTTTGCTCATGGTTTGTAGTGTCTGAAGAAAAAACTAAATTATAAAGGAGAACAAATCATAACTTTCATGGAAGRGTTCCAGTAATCCAATTCAGTTTATGTAATGATATATTATTTTTTTGCTTTCTGGTTTGGATACTTTAGGCTTCTGACATTGATTCCAGCAATTTTATTCCTTTGCTGCCTGCCTCTTCTATGATATAAAGAAGCCTTCATTCAAAAAGGTGACATACACTTTTCAATTTCTTTCCCTCCCACCTCCACCTACCTGCAGCCATCATCCCCATTAGATTTACAGGTCAAACCTTTAAACTTTCATGTGACATTTTTCTAGTGCTGACAACCTTGTGTAAATACTCACAGAATATCAGCATCCAGGCACAGCAGAGGTCCAAGGCAAACATCATATAAGAGTTTATTTCTTGTCACTGSTAGCAAAATGCATGATTTGACAGTAGGGATCATAAGTCTTATTCAGACAGTATTACCACAGATCTCCCTTCAAACCACAAAAAAACAGGTCACACTTCAGAGAACTTGTATCAAGGAGATGAGAACAGGGGAGATCCCAAAAGATTTGGGGATGATACAGGGAAGAGTTTAGAGATACTTTGCTTAGTAAGGTAGGGCATGTCTGGATTAATGGTCATAAGAAAATCGCTGCTGTAGGAATATCTCATAGCTGTCTTATTTCTTTTTTGCCAGATGAATTTCCTCAAGGTTTCCAAATGCATTAGAGTTGCACAGAAAGCTTGACCAATGCATYCATCATCATTGATCAAGCTGACTTTAGGGGTGTCCTTCAGGTGCTTCTAACAGTGATTTGAAACAAGTGCCACTTGGCTGTCCTGTGTTTTTTATGGCTCCTAGTGAAGACCAATAATATGAATTTCATTTTAATTCTTCTGTAAGGGATCTTATTTATAGAGCAATTTCTTTGCAGTGTCTTGTCTCTATGAAATGATTGCCAACTCAGGCAGCAGTTAAAGTTTACTGCTTAGGCCTTCCTTCAAGGTACCATATGGGTATAACTTTCTAAAAGTAATTTAGACTTCAAAGTGCTAAGAATATATTAATCCCTTGCAARCTGTATATCCCTTACTGGAATGTTGACTGATCTTATGAACTGATTTAATGCAATTCAACAAGTCAACAGCTTTTCCATTCTCTTTCATTTTCATATGTGGCTGACAATTAATTCTGATCATTAAAACAGTGTCAAATGATATTTAGCATTAACATTTTTCTGACTTTAACTATGATRCATTATTTTGTTAGTATGGTATTCTTTATGCATATTTGAGCCTTTTATTATATCTCCCAAGTAAGATATCAGTAAATGAAGAAAAACTATCCAAGAAACTCAATTTTTGAAGCTTCAGGAGCAATCCAACTAAATAATCATGTAGGAAGTAGATTATAATACTTAATATTTCAGTAAAGAAAAGGAAGAACTATACTACAATATAGTATCTCAATCAATCTATTTTTGTATTTTGTGGTAGAAGTTTTGTGAGATTTTTTTTTGTTCGGTTGGTTGGTTTTTGTGTTTTAGTTTGGTTTAGTTTGGGTTTTTTCCCCAAAGCATGCAAGTTGTATGTTCATGTAAAAAGTTATGGGCCTTTGTGGTGCTGTATCTCCAGCTGTATCCAAGACCCACTCAGATGCTCCTTCACTCTCCCACCAGTGGGATCAGGGAGAGAGTCAGAAAGGTAAAAGGTAGAGCACTCATGTATTGAGGTAAAGACAGTGTAATATGGAAAAGCAAAACCAGGCATTAATTTACTACTTCCCATGGGCCAGCAGGTGTTCAGGCATCTCCAGGAGAGCAGGGCCCCATATTGTGTAGCAGTGACTTGGGAAGACAAACWSCATCATTCCAAAGATCCCCCCTTCCCTCTTCTTCCTTACACTTTAATATACTGAACATGATGGCCTATGGCCTGGAATATACCTTTGATCATTTGGGATCATCTGTCCTGGCTGTGTCTCCTCCCAAGCATGACACTACAACTACAACTTCCTTTCCAGCATGACACTACAAAAATCAGAGAAGGCCTTGGCTGTTTGTAAGACCTGTTCAACAACAACAACGACAAAAAATCTWTATATTATCAACCCCATGTTCAACAAAAATACAAAACACAGCCCTGTACCAGCCACTATGAAGAAAATTAASTCCACCCCATAATCAGCTCAGCCTTATTGTGTTTCTAGCTGTTTTGTCTTTACCAACCTTTTTCTGAATCAAAAAAAAAAATTAGAATTTGGAATATAATCGATAGTATTTAATGAGGCATTCAAACAAGTGAAGGACTGTATTTTTCTCATTATCCTTGTGTTTCCTAATACCTTGTGAAAGTGAAATGTTGTGGTTCATGGCTTAGACGTTGTTGTAAAAGGACTTTTGGCCCATTATGGCAAAACTGTGTAAAGAAGCTGTGACCTCCTACACTCACCCGTCCCTGAATATGCCTCCTGACTGGAACTTTGGACTGTGARTTAAGAAGTTTAAGGCAATTTGAGACAAGATCAAGATGATGCTATTGTCCAATTATCGTAGGTCTAGGGAAAAATAAACAAGGCTGAGGGAGAAAAATGTATCCACAAAGCCAAACCCAGGAGCTGTCCTGAAAGTCATTCCTGGCTGGGTTTGGGGTAGGCCCAACCCCAAAGACTCATCTGCTGAAGCCAGGTTTGCACACACAAACAGGGTGGCGAGCAGAAGAGTTTTGGGTGTGTGGAATACCTCTGGTCAGGAGCAGTGAACACCCTTTCTCCTTTACACAAATTGGCTCAGGTCCTTAATCCCCAATCTCAGGAAGGCCACATCCATGGGATATCCATGTGAGGGGCAGCAGAGATGTCATAATCCATCAGAGTCCCCCAAAGTGCTCCCTAGACTCATTCTTGAGGCCTTGCACAAGAGCACTGTATGTGATAAAACAGGATGCAGCAGACCCAGAGTCTGTTGCAAGAGACAGTGCCAAACTTGCCCCCACCACACCTCCAGGAAAGTAACTGGCATTCCCACCTGTCATCCTGAATTTTTAAGCCTTCTGATAAGTTGTGGCTTGGAGTCAGTTTTCCCATGGTTTTTCATGTAAATAACAGATGTTGTTTTCTAACTAGCTTAGATGTTTACATYCTTCTTAGTGGGATAGATTTCCTTGACAAGCATGTGTATTAGCCAGTGTGTGTGTAGAGGTGGGAACTATCTCACCCAGTTAGAACTTTTTCCTTTCCCTGTATATAAGAGCCTCGATTTTATTAAAGATTTCTTCTTTTCGTTTCCCCTCTTGACTGCGTGTCGTGTGTCCTTTTTGGTATCAGTATGACACCCACCTGCCTTGAATGAATATTCATTCAACAGACTCTGTGCTTTTGAGGATCCCACAACACCAAGAAGACTGGAAGAAGAAGATCAGTGGGATGCCTTCAGGATCCACAGAGTAGTGATATTTTCTGCTTAGTCCATCTGTCACTCTCTTTCTCTCAGTCCCTTTTTTTCTATTTCTTTCTATCTCTCTCTGCCTCAAATTTACTGTTAAATAAAATTCATATTCTTGACTTTGGCATATGGTCTCATTTGCACCTTAAGTGGGGCAGAGGCATCTCTCTAATAATTTTAATAACCAGATCATAACATACCTTTAGGTRTGATTTGAAAAAATACTGATGGGTAATGGATACCGATCCTGAGGTTTCATGAATCTTGAGTAGAGGCTTATGAGCTGTCTTGTATCTGTTATAGACCTGCAGGTAAATTACTTTCATTTTAAATCCCCTCTGTGTTGCCAGTGTGGTGTAAAGGAAGATCTGTAAACAGCTTCTTGAAAAACTAACATGCTGGAGGGAAACTTCTGATCAACTGTATAAAACAGTTTTCAAAATATGAAGGTGTCTCAAAGCCAGCAGGGGCTTTTCAAGTCACAAATAGTTCTAAAAACACAGTGTCAAATTCAGTCCCTTGACAAACTCACAGAAATCTGTAATCTTCTTTAATTTCTTTCCTTTTATTTTTAGATATGAAAGAAAAAGAAACCAACAAAAAAAAAAATCCTGCTTTGTTTTCTTGTAGTGTAAATAAATCAACCAATTAAATAAAGAAGAAGTGTAAAGGGTTTTAGATAAATTATATTCAGTATCCAGGATCAATTAAATGCACTTAGGAAATATCCAATACTTTCCATGGTGACTGTCTTGCCATGGAATAGAGTCTTCAYCTTTACATTCCTTATTGCTATTGTTCTGGGTAAAAGCCAAGATTACAAGTAATTTTTATTATTAGTATCTCTATTGTCAAGTTGTCTATTTTGCAGTTGATACCATCATCCCAGCATTTTGTGGCTTTTTTCCCTGCTACAGCCTGAAAAATGAGATTTTTTACTGTTTAGTTTCTCCTGTGCATGCAAACAAATGGTTTACATACTTTTGAATATATTTCTGTGATTTTAAAGATTAAAGTGAAGAAACTAATTCCTAAATATTACTTTTCCATAATTAAAAAAAAAGAAAAAAGGAGCAACCACCCCCCCCCCCAAAAAAAAAAAAAAAAAACAAAACCAAACTACCTAAACAGGCTAGGAAGGGCACTGATTATTGCAAGTACTCCAGGCTCAGCAGGGCAAAGCTGTCACACTGTGATGAAGTTTTCTGCAGAATATCAAAATGCTACTGTAGTCCGGTCCAAGCTCTCATTTTCACTGAAAAAAAGACCAATTTTTGCSATCTTCATCTTGGAAAGAACATTACACAAAATTGTTGGAATTGCCCATACACAAAATATTGCTAAATGTTAACTCCAAAATTWAAAAAAAATGTTTATTTCCATAGAGATGTTTAAAAATCTGTCACAGAGATGAGCTACAAAAACTTCACGTCATTTGGACATTTAATTTAGCAAGGCTAATCAATCAACCAAGTATTGAATAGACCCATACAAATACTTTTTTGTTGAGAATCTAATATATGATTTCTGGTTGGGRCACCTTCAGAGTAGTTTGGGCAGGCCTTATTATAGTAGATATGAAACCACAGTGTAGCAGTTTTTCTCAYCCTACCATCAAAAGTATTTGAGATGCAGTTTTCTGCAAGAAACTGAGTGGGAGTTTTGCTGTGTTCTTTTGCAACTTAAGTTTTACTTTAAAAGAAGATCTATGGTCTTCAACAGATCACTGAGCTCAGTTGTCAGCTTATCCAGAAACATGCATTTACCTGAAAACATACTCAAAATGGTTCTCCTGAAATTGTCTGTTTAACTATCAAATGGAATAATAACAGTTTGTGTAAGGTTCTAAGATATGAAAGACTTTTAATTAAAGAATTATTGATTTTAAAAATAAATCAGGCAATGATTTAATTCACAGGAATATAATTTCTGATACACATTACTAATTGCCATGGCACTATGTTCCTTTCTCCTCTTGTCTAGATTTGACTAGTTTTTCATGCTATTGACTACCATAGCAAATATTTCCTCTGAAAAAGTTTTGTTTTTTCTCATATCACTGTCACTGGCCAGCAAAGCATCCATTTTAATCTCATTTGTCATAACAATCCAACAAATATTGAACAAATATCAAGCATTGTTTCAGTCATGTTCTATGCCTCTAGCCTTCCAACTTCAGTCTCATTGCTTTGTCTGTTTTTATCTTTACCTAGTTCCTATTAAATCAGGTATCTGGGAACATTCTGGCCAACTGTATTGCAACTACACACCCTAAAGCTATAAGTTGAGTTTATCTCGACTGCAATAAATGCCTAAAACTATARACACCACTATAAAACTTCCCAAAACTTATTGTCATGTTATTGTTCTCAACTATTTGTGCCTTTTCTATTCCTCACTAACTCTTTGAAAATCCATACAATGGTATGGCATTATTTTTTCCTRTGGCATGAATTATTGCATTGGAAAATAAGGTTTAAATACTTTCTTTCCGAAATATAAAATAATGTACCTTCTCACTGAGTGAATGCTTTATTTATGCATACAAAAAATTCTTCTTATGTGAAATTATACAATATTGAACATTAAGTCATTTTTGCATTTCTGAACCCTACCTAGTGGATCAAAATAATATGCAGATATATCACATATGGCCTGAAATATAAATAATTAGCACTACTGACTTTATTTTCATTCAAAATGACAAAAGTTGCTATTTTTTAATAAAACTGCCCTGTAATTTATATTTAATGAAAATCTTCCTTTATTGATGTTTTAATGAACATTTAAAAAATGATTTTTACTAGATTCTGTTCCTATTTTAAATTAGTCTTTTTTTAATTTTGCTTTAAGTAACTTCTTTCTTTAACATTTAGTCTGAATTGAGTAAGATACACTCCAGTTTTTAGTCATGTAAGGGAAAGCAACTGTATTGACCAGCTATAACGTTTCAATACCCAGTAAATACACAGACCCTTATGTCTGTGAATATCATATCTTCAACTGACTAGTCCTAATCCTACTTAGCAAATTATTGGCACAAAAATGACTGAATGTTTTTCTGTGTGGTACATGCTTCAACATACAAGCCTAGAATATATTTTAGAGTACATGGACTAAGGATCTAAAACCATGGGAGTGAAACTTTATATGGCTTACTAGAAGGCCTGAGTTATCTCTGGTGGGTTCCTTCTCAACAAAAGAAAATTGTCATTAGTTCAATAGAAGTCTTGCAAAATAGTTAGCAGTGACCTCCCTTCACTTCCATTGCCTCTCTGCACCAGGTAGATTCAGAGTTTTCATTATGTCCTGAGTTTATAGTTCAGCAATATTTCCCCTTTCAGATTGCAACTGCTGTTCTGAATGCACAGAATATGAGCTCCATTTTCCCCATRAGCCCCAGTTGTTTGATGAATACAAACAAAAGAGTTTCATGATTACAGTTTTCCCTCTTTGGTAGGAGGTRAAAAAGAGCCCATTTATGCACACAACCCACCTTTGCTAACAGGGAAAGCTGTGTGCTGGGGGGGATCTCACAAGTTCAGTCCTTTCATGTCCTCTCTTTTATCTTGCTCCTTTCTTTGTTCCTTCAGTTTGATAGGCAATAGCCTTCTCTCTGTGGGCTGAAACCCTACATTTAGTAACTCCAATCTATTTTTCTCTGCATATCTATCTCCAAGTCATATTGTTTGCCCAGATTCAGTTGATCCTTATTATCCTAGGCATTCTCTCTGTATTAAATTCATATTTAAAGGATTTTACAGCCTCTCAGTGGCAAGAGGATTTTTTTTTGTAAGTAGTTTTATATACCAATTGCATTATGCAAACAGAGAAACATAACTTAGAAGTTGAAATTGTGCTTGAGACTCGGTCTTCCTTCACGGACAAAATTTATCATGAGTAAGAAGTGAATGGATTTCTCCTGTATGCAGAGGTGATTTCCTCTAAGACAGAGAATGACTGACCTSTGTGTAATGTAAAGGAAATATGTAATTCCCAAGCAAAAATTGTGAAACTCTTTAATAAATATCACTTTTGTACCACTGTCAAACAGRTACCAGTTCTCAGATGAGAAGTCTTAGGAGACTGACATGGCAGCAGAAAGATAATTTTCATTTATTCATGGACATTTCTTTTTTTCAAGAAGGAATGAAGGCTTTTATCATTACTACACTAAGAGGCTCCATCCACCAGCTGAGCAGCTTGGAAGTYAAAATGAATAAATAAAGAAGCTGGCAATATCAAAGGATGAAGCAAAGATGGTGAAAAAAAGACTGCTTAACCTTTAAAGTTAGCCTCAGGGTTTTTCTTTTTGCTTGTTTGTTTGTTTGTTTGTTTTAAAAGACCAGATTTTTGTATCTCTCAAATCTCCACCATTATAAATTGCAGAAGGTGYAGGTAAGGGTAACATTTGCTCCATTTCTCATTTTGAGACAGTTTTGTACATGTTCAACATTCAGTGAAACATAATCTTCACAAGTTCATCCAACGTGAATATTGAGCTGGCCTATCCTCCTCTAAAATAYTCTCAAATGTCTCTGAAAATTTTAAATATGATTAGAAGAAATGTGAGTTGAGTTCTAAACATCCATTCAAAACAGGCCCTCCATWGAGCTTGTTTCTAAGGTGGAGCCATAAAAAAAAAATCCAAAAAAGAAAAGGAGGAGGAAGAAATCATACCTTTAGCTTATGCACTACTTTGTAAGGTTGATATACCAGGTTTAGAAGAGCTACTTCTTCTCATGTGGGGGAATAAATAATGGCAATAAAAACAATTAYTACATCTGCAGATTCTGAAATTCCACAGAAGATTTTTTGAGAAAGTTGTAAGGTAGTAATATACTTTACAATTCCATTTTACAAATGTGAAGGGAGTAAAAATGAAAGCTCTTGACAGTCTGGAGAAAAACGTTTCCTTCTGATTACTGGATGCAGCACTTCTACTTCAAGGTTTTCCATTTCAGTGTATTTATACAATAAATTTGGGTCATTTCAAGTTGCAGCTCTGAAAATTTTCTAGTGAGAAGCACAGATTTGGATAAAGGAACTAAACATAAAAAGTTGTATCACAAAGGTAATTTGGTACACGTATAGTGGGAAACTTGTTTAAATTCTTCCCCAGTAAAGTCATAAATGCCAGAGCTGTCAGATAAATTGCAAAAAAAATATAGCAAACAAATGTCTAGATAAAATAATCTGACCAAAATAAACATTTCTAGCAGAATTTTAATGTAAAATTTATAGCAGGTGAACTGAAAATTATGTTAATGAAGGTCAGAAGATCTCTCCATCACAGTGTGTTAGTGTTTCAACAATCCTGTATTAGGATATAATACAGGAAATTAGAAAGTTCATAGCATGACTGGCTTTCTGTATTTTCTCTCATACTTCCTCTCTACACTATAGTTTCCCATCAACTTTTCTTCTAAAAYTATGGAACTTACAAATAAATAAGCACAAGTTAGATCAGAAAATGTTTTTAAAATGTTGTAAAATTAGATACTCCTAAATTATGAAAATGGAGCACCCTCTTTGAATAACCTCTACAGTTCACTGTTATGTTACAAATGGGAACATGGAGGGATCCATAACTTGGGTTTTTTTTCTGAAGCAGTACAATGAACRTTTTTCTCTTCACTTTGATTGTATTCAGCATTAATTAAAATGTTTTGTATAGTTTCTTTTAGTAGTGACATTTAGAAAATTGGACAAAAGGCACCATGTCTGATAGTGAATAATGTCTTTGCAACCATCAAGGTGAGACAAAAGCAGTATCAACGATAAATCACTATAATTAAATAAATTAACATGGAGAGATAATGCTGTGTAACAACTGCTACTTCCTAACCAAGGAGCTTATTCTGAGCCTAAAGCAGGCTCAGACTTTGCAGCTATGCTGCAGTTCATTTTAATATTGATAGAAACACAGGATATGAGTTTTAATCTGATCATAGTCTTTCTTCTCTTAGGATCAAACTAAAACATTTCTCTGACATTCCTGCCTACAMTGCCACTGAAAATTATATGTGAAATAATACAATTTTTACTGTGAATTGCAGCTCCTCCCAGAAGAAGAACTGGTGTATTACTGCCATGATAGTGCTGAATCAAAGCATGAATAGAAACAACCCATTACGTGCCTGTCCTATGACCACTCTCTTYTGCCTGTTTTCTCATTCTTGTGGAAATAGACATGACTCCGAATTCAGTAACAAACTTGACAGCATCCCACAGTGTGGGATTTTTTTGCTGGACTGGGGTACAACAGATGCATTGTTCTGCACAAAACCAAATTTCATTTCTTTTCCCTTTCAAAACATAAGCTCTTAAAACGCTCATGAAAGGAAAGAATCAGAATCCAAATATAATGTGAGTGTGTTTCTGTATGCATAGTAAAGTGAGAAATACAATTCTCCTATTTTGCTTTTTGTGCATCAAGCATGCCTGGGGTTTGACAATAAAGAAAATTACATGTAACAAAATATAAACTGTTTAATCGTCTCCAACTCCAAATGAGAATATGGAGTCTAGAGCCAATCTTTACTTTTATTTGTTCCATAACAGAAAAAAAGCCTCTAGGTATAATAAAATATGTTTATACTCATTAACTTTAGGACAGTATTTGAGCCTAACAAGTAATAGAAAAAATGGAGTCTTAGAGACTCATATACATTCACATCTAAAGACATTTCCTTGTGGCTGTGCGTTTTTACAGCATGTTCCTGCTTCGGAATAAAAAGGTGAAATATTTATYGGAGATTATAAAAAGAAATTATAACAAATTGATTCTACTCCACTTTGAAAGAAAATTTCCAGATGCTGTAATTCTTTGTGAGGGAGAATTAATCATGCTGTATCGCTCTTTCCCAGGAGTCAGAGTTTCTCGTAATCTCTGGAAACCCAGACAGCTGAGAAACTGCTAGGCAAGAAGGAATGCAGACAACTGAGGCTGCAGGTGCCCAGGTCAATGGGCCTCCTGAGAAGCTCACAACAGAGCCAGGACCTTCCACAGCCACACTGACAGGCAGCCATGCAGATGCCATGCAGATGCCCAGTGCAACCCTTTTTATSAWGGTCTSTTTTCCAGCGGAGGGCTGCTAAGGKTGTGACCCCACAGAAGGCTTTCATTTTCACAGATTWGAAAATTCAGGAAAAGAACTGCTCYATATAATGTATTCCATTCTTCTTAGTTTCTGGTCTGTCTGGTGTCTTGGCATACCTGTGTGCACACTCACACCTTCAGGTAATTTCCACTACATCTAGAAATTGAAGTTAAACTTTGAGATAATATTTGCATCTGCATCTTTGGGCAGTGGAACAGGCTCCACAGGGAAGTGGTCATAGCAACAAATGTGACAGAGTTCAAGAAGTGTTTGGGCTATACCCTCAGGTACATTGTGTGACTCTTGGAGATGGTGCTATGCTGGGCAGGAGTTGGACCCATTGATCCTAATGGGWCCCTTCSAACTCAGCTTATTCWGTGGTTYTGTAATTATAAAKAKAATAAACTCCAGTTTTAATTCTACCTCATAAAAATCTACTGTGATAACTCAGAGATTTAATAGCTGGATTTCAAAATGTACAACACACCAGGATTTGGCCATGTGTAGTTTAAATATGTTTCAAATARCAAAGGAAATTAAATCATTAAGCATTTTCTAACATTTTAGTACCACCAATATTGCTTTGAGTCCTTAATGTTACTATAAGCTTTTATTATTAATAATTGAAAATAGAGAAAACAATTGTTTATCTGGTTTCAATCATAACGTGAGGTCTTGAGCTGAAAGTCTCATATCTGCTTTGCTTTCTCACATGTTGGGAAAAAGTAGCCTATTAATGCTTGTAAAATATTAAAGTAATGCTCTTCTTTTGTCTCTAAGAGAAAGGAGAGAGTTTGGGAAGCAGCTAGTTCTCTCATGTCAAGCATAGAGGAAAGAGCAGGTATTACCTTTGCTTCTGAATGCTACCTCTGCTGCAGGTGGGAGGGTGCTGCCCTTGTCTCCTCCAGCAAAGATCTTGGATCAAAATTTGAGTTGCAATTGACTTAGAGTTTTGGAGGGAAGGTCAATGAGCAACCCACATGGGAGAAATGGACTAACCTGACATTCTGCAGAACTGCTATCATCAGATTACTGTTCCACATTTGCAACTGGTGTCATTGCCATAATAATCCTACAGAATTGCAAATAAAAAGCAAATTCCTCATGGCGTGAATAACAAAAAACATCAGTTCATGAAGTTATTTCCTGTATAATGTGGTCCACCATGCCAAAACGTCATAGATTTTCTATGCAGAATTTTTTATAAAGCAAATTATATTTTTAAGATGTTTTACTGAGCCCTTGTGGYGAATGATTTCTACTTGAAATGATTTTACCTGAGTTCTAGCTTTGCRAAGAAGTTTGGAAAGGCCAGTAAGCAGAACATCGATCTCAGAAGCATGTCAAAGGCAGGTGTTTAAATTAATGTACAATTCATTTTACTGCGTATCTAATTTCTTACAAATCATGAAAAATTTCCTTCTCTRTGTAGGCATTTATACAGACTGTTAGATCTAGTTCTAAATCATTAACCCCTCCAAGTTGTAGTTATTAATAATGTATAATGTAACTTCCTTCTACATTTTCCTTTCTTGGTGGGTTCATAAATGTTCATTTTACTTTTTAAAAGCTCAGTTAAATAAAACTGAAGTATTAATACACACAAAGCCTGAGTTCATTCATTTATACAAGCAGGGAAACTTGTCACTTGGTTTTTCTGCAGTGGTATTTTTCAGAGCACTTTCAACAAAAGCCGAAAGAAATAAGGMAATTCTCAATTGCCTCCTGTGAGTAAACCAGTGCCCTTCTAAAGAGCATAAGTCAATCTGCAGTCAACTCAGGAAYTGTCATATGGATGTATTTRCTCCACTATAGAGAAACTCTGACTTGCATTTTACATGAAAGGTAAAAGAAAAAAAGCACTTCGTGCGGTTGCCACCAGCTGTGAAGCATTATGTAGTACATGGTTGAAGAAAACGTATCCTGCATACATTTTGTGCATGTGTATTTACATGTAATCGGTATTTGTCATATGACCAGCTATGTCCATCTAATTATTTTTATTAAATGTAGAAGAACCTCATTATTTTGACTTCTTTAAGAAAGATGACCACTGAGCACATCCTACCACCTCTCCCTCCACAAAATGTAGCTAGTATGCTCTCCTATTGCAAGCCAATCCATCGATTCCACAGCCCTCCAACAAAARTCTCCTGCATCTTCCCTCATGAGAGAGTCATTCCTCTATTTTGAGAAATTCGTAAGGGCAAAAGCTTTGTAGTCAGTATGACTGCAGCCTTAAGCACAACCCCAAGGATAAGGCACATTGCAATATATAAACCTGGGAAAGCCTGTCACTTATTTGCTTCAGATCTTTGTGATAAAGAGCAAGTTATAGTATGATCTTCAAGCTCAGCTCCTCACTGCTTTTCTTGTTTATTCCTGTACTGAGCTAAAAAAAGAAAGAGAAACTTTTTCAGAAATCCTACTGTGATTCTGGAGTGTGTCAGGCACATAAACCTGCCATTCATGTCAGTGAAGCATCAGATGTGCAGCTTCAGCTGTATGCTATGGTTTCTCTGGGCTGTTCACATGTACAGGAGGACAAAGGGATGGGATGTGTMTGGGATGCCCTTACAGGTCAGTGCAAATATCAATGCAGGTTAATACAACAGCATACTGTGACTGCAAGGTATGCAAGAAAACACTTCTCTCTGTTTTGCCTTGGCAATAAACAACATTGAAATTYCACAAAACTGGAGTGCTTTAAGAAACTTGCCTGTGAAACTCCAGACTTTGTGTTGTTATTACTAACATTTTGCACCCTATAATTTTTAGGGCATGTTTCTACAAAGGAGGAGGATGAGGAGCTCTTGAGCTGCATTTTACAGACAATTACTACAAGAAGGTTGTAGTAATTTGCTTATTTCACCAAAATGGAGTGGCCTGAGAAAGTAAAACTGAAAGATTCATTTTGTTCAAAGGCTAAAAGTATGAAAATAATCTCATTATTTCATCAAACCTCAAAACAATGAGAAACCTTGGCTCAGTGTTTAGTTATAGCCTACATTTTTAAAATGAATTTGGATTTAATGTTCTTTTGGGTACTGCCTGAAACATAAATTTTTCTAGGAATTCCTTGTTTTCTTTCTCAGTAACATTATTCATAGACCTAGCTTTTTTTTTCTCTCATTTTATAAGTTTTCATGTGCTCTTTTAGGATCTGTTCAAGGTAATCCCTATTTTCATTATTTCCCTCTGCCTCTCTTTCATCTGCACTGCTTGAAATTTCAGAATAGACGCTTATAAGCATCCTGAAATCTTTTCACAGTAAAGAAATTGTTCTAAGTACATAACAGGACTCACCAGCCAGGGATTGTTCCAGTGCCCCAACCAAGAGCAGGACAGTCGGGGGTCACCAAGGCATCAGGCTCAGGCATCAGGCCCYTCCCTGGGAACAGGTCCAGCCAGGCTGGGGTGGGTGTCAGACACAATCTGGTGTTAGGAGCCTGGCACARAGAGACAGCCTCATGGCTCACTGAGGGGCAAATCCTGGGTGGGATGAGGAACACTTAGTAYGTAAAGAGCACTCAGCATCAACATTTTTAAGCCAGAGGTGGCTCTGGGATCCTCCTTCTTGGTTATCACCAAACTGCAAGTTAGGCTTAACTACAAATAACACAAAATGGCACCCTCAGGCTGCAGTTCCTCACAATAGGTTGAGGGAAATTAGGGCTGCATGCCCCACTGCTCACCTTCAGCCACAGTGTTCAGGAACTGCAGCTTTCACTCACTCTTTCAGCAAGAAAGCCTTTTGTGAGCAGGGAGAGAGTTCCTTGCCTTCTCTCACAAGTTATGYTGCTCATTTAACCACAGGACAAGGTCTCAGCCTACTATGAAAGGCCACCAGGTTTTTCTGAATTGCAGGAATACTATAACCATGCTTGAGTGAAGTGTCATTCCTAAAGAAACTGGAAAGCAACACAACATTCCCTCTGTAACAAAGCAGTATATTCATACACCCTTCAGGACAAAAGAATGACTTGTCACAAGGACTTGGTGATATGTGCATTCTCTGAGTGTTCAAAGGGCAAAAGACTCTGGCCTCCTGCTATCTGTATAAGGCAAGCAAAGACTTCTCCCCCTCTGAGTGACTCTGGCTTTTCCTCTGGCTTTTGTTACTTAACTGAGCTATGTTTGAATACTTTAGGAAAAATATAGACAGGTTTTTGTGGTTAAGGGCTTTTTTAGGGCTGAGAGTTAATGCCTTAAAGCAGACAAAATTGTTCCATAAAGTAGGACTGTAGAATCCCAAATATTGTTTTTTTTTATTTTCTCTGTGATCTTTGAAATTTCTCTTACAAATGGATGGATTGAAAGTAAAACAGTTGCATAGACAACAGATAAGTTTTACTGCAGTGTAGTAAGAAWGCTCATGAAAACTATATGAAACTTTGAATTTAATCTTGAGTACAGGGATACACACAAAACCAATGACATTGTGGGATCTGTTATTCAGACTATTAAGCCTATTTAACAACAGTGAAGATKGGCAAAGCCACAAAGTCTAAATACTGTCTGCAAAAACCTGAAACCTATCAGCTGAATCAAACCACAATGGGRATTTTGTCTCAAGGTAAATAACATGTACATCTTAAATAAGCTGTAATTGACTAATTAAATAATTTTAAAAACATTGCAAAGGCTAGGGCTACATTATTTAACTACTGAATCYAAAGTCTCCCTGCAGTATCAAATAATGTCATATTTTAATTAAATTCCCTCCCTGAACTAATAGAAATCCTTAAAAAWTATGACGATAAAAGCAGCTAATTAGAACTAACAAATATAATTCCAAAATTTAATAAAATAAAAATGCCTCTGGTTAATGTTAACAATGGCATCTTTCTTTGATACTTAAACTAAAATGTCCTGCTTAAAATACGTAAACCAAAAAGGTTCTATTATCAGCTTTCTTGAGCAGAATATTAAAATAATTGACTCCATGCAGACGATTGTTGCATTACAATCCTAACTTCATGCAGAGAGTCAGAGGAATGTTATCATTCAAATGCTCAATGGACAGTCAAAGAAGCAGACACTGACATTTTGTGTGTGGAGAAGGGTGTGAGGCTCTTGGTGACCAAGGAAAAATATAAAAAATAAAAGACCTTTGAAAGTGTTTTTGAGTCACTGCTTTGCAATAAGGAAGGTTTTCTATCATTTTTTGCCTTCTTTTCAAAATAAGACTCTTTCACATTCTCTTTGTGGAGAAAGGAATCCTCACAAAACAGAGAGGATACAAACATAAACTCATAATTCTCTATTGAATCTCTACCTGGAGTCTTCAAAAGGAAACAGTATTACTACAGTAAAACAGTAGTTTTACACAAGGCACATGGCAAGGCGAGGCACAAAATGCAGAGACAAAATATCTTTTCACTGACAAATAAATGAAAACTTTCCTAGTATCAGTGATTAGGATTGATAAAGAATTGTCAAATCCAAGTATGTGACATATTTCTTCCTCCCAGCTGAATCAATTATTCTAAGGAGCCAAGCACAAGTCTCTCCTTTTGCTCCTCACCTATTCTAAGGACAGGTTAAGACTGTATGTAGCCAAATCTGTCTCAAGAGGTGCTTTTCATTGAAAGTAAATTGAATTGTCACTACCACACGTATGAAGCATGCAAACTTGATTGTCCTGATATGAGACAGATGGAGGAATAAAAAGGGATAAAAGTGAGTCAGGGAGAATTTTGAAGAAATAGATCCGTCTTAAGCCATCATAGCATCCACTGCTTCTGGCTGATACCAAATTTTCTTCGTACCTCTAAAAACAGATTTTTCTCTGTTTTTCCCCTATGCTCCCCCGTTTCTGTCTGTGCATAAGTAAATCTGGCTTTATATACATAGAAACCAGAAGTAGGACCATAGCTATCAGGTCACTTGGCTCAATCTACTGCTTGAAAACCTTAAATGGAAAATCTCATTACCCTCTTCACTTCCTCCTGGATGTTTCATCGAATGTGAGAGCTACTTTGCCAGAACTGACCTGAAGGTGGTTCTGCCTGTCTTTGTAATCTGTGACCCAGGTAGTCCAACTAAAACTTGTGTCTGGGTGCTTGAGTATGTATTTAGTCCAAACTGCATGTTGATTGCTACCATATCTTGGTTGATTACATTGAAAGCAGGAAAGGGTTTCTGCCAATACTTTTTGGTAGACTGAATAGCTTCGATGAATTCACAGACACAGATTTTATTTTTGGTCTKTGTATAATATAGAATCAAGAAGAATTTTTTAGCATATTTTTGTTGTACYTTTATTTGAGCTGCACTCATCCCTCAGTTTCAAACTGTACTATATCAGCATATTTCAGTGTTACACGATAAAATAAATTTAGTTTTGAGCAGGTCGTGCCTCTGTGTATTGAATCCATATATGCAGTTTTCCACTCAGATTTTAAGTATCTGTAGCTATGCATTTAAAATGTGAGAMTGTCAGAATGTTACAGGTCACTGAAACATAAAATATTTATGGGAATGGACCAATTCAAACAATGAAAAAAATTAACATAATTATTTAGGGTATTTTAGGGGTTTTTGTTTTATCTGGGCAAGGTGGGGRCACAGGTGACTTTGTTTTGGTTTTGTTTTTAGTTTGAAGGGCCAATACATAAGAATATTAAAAAAAAAATTCATTACAGGCCAATGTTGGAAAATTTTCATGGACCAAGCTTAGAATGTTACTGGAAGATAAGATTCTTTTAAAATGGAAAAATATTTTCTCAGCTTTTTTTTTTTTCATGTTATGTATCATCACAGTAGAATGTTAGTTGKGAATCCAACTCTCCTGTTAACCATGTATGTTTAAAACTGCCATCTTCTACCGTACTATTTCTAAAYCTATGTGATAAGACTGATGAATCTAGCAAACAATTTTTATCCTCTGCCACATAAAATATAAGACTAGGTGGAAAGTGAATGGTGCTCACTGTGCAATGATGAGAAATAAAATACAGTTAAAACAAGTGCACATATCTCCACATGCACAAAAGGAACATGTGTTTTGTGCAGGAAGTAATTTTCCACAGATTTATTCTCTATAAGACAATAAATAATTTTAAGTGATTRTATAAAGCAAATTTTCACAAGCAATAACATTCCAAGGTAAAGTATCATGAAGAAACCCTATGATGACAACATTTTTCAGAGATGACAAGACAAACCTTTTGTACAATGACAAAAATATGGTTGTTCCAGACCAGTGTCTGGATCTAGTAATTTAGCACTTTAAAAGTGGTTTTCTTAAAGTGATRTGTATTTTTTCTATTTAAGRGTTTGTCTACATCAGTTCAAAGTAACATTATCAAAAAAATCCTATACTGGAAGCCAAATTCTGAAACATRTGTTCATCCTTTCCCAGAGTTTATTTATTGCAGTTTATGTGAGTTGAGCAAGAACACGAAACAGTCAAAATCCTAATAAATTATTTTATTATTAGTTTCATAATAAAAATCAGACTGACAGAATTTTTTTTTTAACACAGTGAAATCAGATTTGAAATAAACAGAAAGAGTAAACATAATTTTTTGTTTAATGAACATAATGAAGAACTATTACCAGGAATAAAAATAAAAAATCAGCAGGTGTTAGAATGGCTTAAGAGTCCAAGCCAGAAATAGCCAGTGGAGGCCATGGATTTATGCCTKTTTGGAGGACCTGGTGTTCTGCTAAAAGGTTTTTAATTCAGTTTCCCCTACAAGTTATCCCTGAGAATTTTGCAAAACACCACAATTCAAAACTGCTGATTTGCCCTGCTTACTGCTGTAATTTGTCCTTTCAGCTTAGAAGAAATTCTTTCAAAGAGTTCATATGAAAATTATGAGTTCCACGARTATTTTTTCTCAGCTCTGATTTTTTTTCCTGTTTCCCTCAACAAAACTAACTGCTGGAATTTGACTATAACTGAACAAATAAGGATAACAATACTGATTTTCTTGAGGCTAGAAAACACCATCTYATCTAATTTCATTATAGGAAAAGTTGATTGTGTGAATGTCCCTGCTTAGTTAACAGGCACTAATTTGAATGTGATGAGTAACACTTAAAATGTCATTATGCATTTTTTATGTTTCCACCCCATCTGCTTGCCCTATTTATCTTTTTTCTTTTTTTGTATTACTTTAACATTTCTTTTTGTTTTCTTCCCAGAATAATTCAAATAATGMTACATTTTTTGTTGTGATAAAATTCTTAGTAAGGAGAACATGTTAAAGCAAAGTTAAACTACTAAAGTAATAAATGCTATCATAATCTATCTAGCTGTGTCACCTGGTCATAAAASGAGAACAGGTTGGGCAAATASAAATTAATTTTTCTAAATYCATGACAACTGGACCTGATCTCCTGGTTGTCTTGAACTTGCCATATGATGCTAAAGATAATCTGTTCATAACCTTTCTGGGCTCTGAGGTCAAGCTTTCAGGCCTGTAGTTCTTCAGACCAAACTTCCAACCCTTCCTGTACGAGGGCGTCATGTTGGCCAACCTCCAGTCTTCTTGGTCCTCCCTGGTTAGCCAGGATGATAAATGATGGAGAGTGGCTTGATGAGCCCTTTCATCAGCCCTGTCATGAGATGAACTGCATCCAATCCCACAGACTTGTGGGTGTCTAASGGGCTCAGCACATYACCAACAACTTCCTCCTGGATTGSAGGGGTTCAATTCTGCTCCCTGTCCCTGTCTACAAGCTCAGGGGGCTGATTGCCCAAGGGAAAACTGGACTTTCTGTTGAAGAGTKAAGTAAAAAAGGCATTAAGCACCTCAGCCTTTTCCYCATCCTTGGTGACAARGTTCCCCCCATCATCCAATAAAGGATGGAGATTTTTCTTGACTCTTTTTGCTATTGATGTATTTATAAAACCACTTATTATTATCTTTTACAACAGTGGCCAGATTGAGTTCTAGCTGCATTTTAAGCTTTTACATGACCTTTACATTATAGTCTTCTGGAGCTGCCTGTCACTTTTTCCAAAGGTCATAAACTTTCTTTTTTTCCCCTGAGTTCTAACAAAAGCTCCCTGTACAGCCAGGTCAATTTGCTTCACTGCAGCCTGTTCCTGCACCTTTAAGACTTCCCTGTTAATGTGTGTCCAGCCTTGCTTGACCTTTCTGTTATTAGGAATTATTTCACAAGGAAGTTTCTGAACCAGTGCCCTGAACAGACCAAAGCTCATCCTCCAGAAGTCCAAGGTAGAGGTTTTRCTGACCCTCTTCCTTATTTCACTGAGGATTGAAAACTCTGCCATTTCTCAGTGCCCAAGATAGCTTCTTACCACCACATTTTCCACCAGCCCTTCTCTGTTTTCAACCAGCAAGGCACTGCCCCTGGTAGGGTCACTTACCAGATGTGTCAGGAAGCTCCACGCACTCCAGGAACTGCCTAGAATTGCATCATCTCAACTGTATTGTTTCCAATTGACATCCAGCAAGTTAAATTCGCCCACAAGAGCAAGGACTGGCAAYTGTGAAACTGCAGCCAGGCACCCCTAGAATACTTCCTCTTCATCCTGCTTGGGTTATCTATGACAGGCTGCCACCAGGATGCTGCCTTGATGGCCTTGTCTCTGACTCTTATCCATCAGCACTCAAGCTCTTTTCCACTATCCTTGAGCTCCCTCAAACCACTCCCGATGTACAGAGCCACCCCACTGCCCCTCCTCCCTTGTCTGTGCCTTCTGAAGCACCTGTAGCCACCCATTGCAGCATCCAGTCATGTGAGTCATTCCACTGCACTTCCAAGATGGTGTCTGTGTTATATCTTTCCTGTTGCACCATGGCTTCCAGCTTCTCCTGTTTGTTATCCACGCTCTGTGCATTGGTGTAGATGCACTTCAGCTGGGGCTGCCAATTTCACCCCTAACACTGAAATGCCACCTATTTCTAGTGAGCCTGGTCTCATCCTATTCCTCCTTCAAACCTACTTTAAAGCCTTCTCAATCAGCCCTGCCAATTCATGGAATGGAATCCTTTCCCCTTTTTAGACAGGTGAACCCCATCCATTCATACAGCAGGCCTGGTGCTATACAAACCACCCCACGATTAAAAAAGCCAAAATCCCATTGATTACACCAGTCTTTAAACCACAGTTCCTCAGGTGGGTTATTCTGTTTCTTTCATCATTCTTCCCTGCTACTGAAGGGATTGAGGAAACAAACCACCTGTGCTTCTGTCCCTTCAGTGAGTTGTCACAGTGCCCTGAACTTCTTTTTGATTGTCCTATGACTTGCCAASATTGTCCTTGCTGACCTGGGCAATCAGAAGTGGGTGAAAATCAGGGAGCCAAATCAGTCCAGGGTGTCTCCTACTAATATCTCTTAMTTCCCTGTGGGATGGATCTGGTTGGMATACAGGGCCCTCAGTTACCCTCAGAAGGGAGTCACCTAATTTAATAGCTTTTTCCCTTATTTCCTAATAACTTTTCAGCTGGATTTAGAACTGCAATKTTTTTTTTTCATGCTTCAGTGTTCCTTCTCCTAAACCTGCAGAATAATATTATGTGTGGATAATTCATCATTATCACTGTTTTTCTCCTTAACACAGTAAGTTAATTTACAGATAAACATTGAATATTTTTTGTGTTTTTTGTTACTTTATGTAAATCCTTCCACAGTTTTGGCCAAAGTACATAGCTGRCAATGATAACATGTTCTGTTGAAAGGGGAAATTCCACTTCTATTCAAACATGTGACATTTTTCTCAATTGATTGTWGACTTGATTGCAATTCAATGCCTTTGTAAAATCTTTATTTTGCAACTAATTGAATTGTAATCTGTTTGAAATTATGATTGTTCTTGTASTGATGTGCTGGTCTTGTTCAGATATTGTGCTGACACTCCAGAGGCCTTAGTTCTGTCACCGACATCCTGTTTGACTTTGGATAAACAATTTAATCAGTATTTTTTAAAAAGTATGTGCATTCTTTCCCCAGTCAGTGGAAGTTCAGACTCCTGAAGGACCTATATAATTTTGTGCCAATTACGAAGGTAATTTTGTACGTAACATCCTCCTTATTCTGAGAATAAAATKATAAAAATAGAAAGTTTCAGAAATTTCAGGATGTTTAAGTTGGCTGGAATAAATACTGCAGTAGCCCTTATATAATGAAAGCAATTTTAATAACATTTGGATGTTTTTGTGAAGAATTAGAAGTTGGAGAACTATTGTCATTATTTCCTGATTTTGGAAAATTTTTTTTGTTGTTTTTTAAGACACCATTCATTTCTCTTGAGGTTATCAGGTAATTTACACCTGGTTGGTAATAATGTGGATTGCTACATACGGTAGTACTGATTATAGWGAACCTTACAAGACAGGCATAGATAAAAGTAATTGACTTGGATCCTGGGAAATAAACTCAAATATAAACCTGGAATTCTGTATTAAGAKGATCAAAAGGAGTGAAAATCTCGTTGACATCCCTGTCCAAAACTACAAGTTTATTAGATCCTGCTTTTTTTTTCACCCACATTCTTGTGCCTATTTTCAGCATGTATGAAACTGATTTAAGTGCATGCCTCCTGCAAAAATAGGGGATGTCCCCCACTAACCTCTCTCCCAGAGGGATTTTACTTTGAAAGCAAGTTGGCAGGTAGAAGACTTACTGTTCCTTGTCCTCACAAAACAGTAATGTGGCACAGTGCCTTGCCCCTCCAAACAAGTCTTTTACCTTGATATYATTAAACATGCATGGTCATAAAACATAGAAATGTTTAAAAATATAAACCTTAACTTGTGTATGCTAAAGCACAATTTAATTCTGTGTTAAAAATAAATAATTGGAAAAATAGTGAAATGTAGAGTTTCTTGTACTGCAGGATTAATAATACATGCACCGTGCAAATGCTTCAAGAGGAGCATGTATTCCAAATTTCTGGGTTAAAAGCTGGTTTTTAGTTTTGAGTCAAGCACAGATCAGTGTTGCAGACTAAAATAAATTGTAAAACAAAGGTTAGGGGTAATACAGGTCTGTATACATTTGCTTCAGGTGGCTACTGACACAAAAGGAAGAAAATTGCAACAGAAGTGATGGATGTAATCCCAGGGTGAGGCAGAAGAAATCTGTCTATGCTTTTGTAATGGTTTTAATCTGTGATGTAATTCAGGAATATGGGTATTCCAACAGAGTTTGCCAGTTTTTTTATACACAAGCAGGTGAGTTTACACATTGTTCATTAAGGTAGCTCAGGTTTTATGGTTTTACTCCATGAATGAGTACAAATATTCTAAATATTTCAACCCCTTTTTCTCTCAGGCTGCTGCAGTGTAAATTTTCATCACATCATATAGTCATTGCTGTAAAAAGTTCATTAGGGAAACAGAGAAATCAAGGATTTTTTTCCTTTATTATGCCTAGTGCCATAGGGCCTTGATGCTTTACTCTTATTATAGGATTGATCAATTGACAATAAAAATTATCAACATCTAAACCCACTACAGATTTAAGAAATAGTTCACAGTCCAATGTATGTGATCTGCAATTCTAACAACCTGATAGAATAAAATGCACAATTTGGGTACGGCTTTTAATACCAGAACAGCTGTAACTTAAGATCCTACTCCTATAAATGTGCCCTGATCATTGGTTATTTGTGTGCCTGAAGAGTGGAGCAGTTGGGCCAATGTCACAAAAATTATTTAACTTCTTATTGTCATAAGAGAGCATGAAGGAAGACAGGGTCACAGCTGAACTCTGCCTCCAGCCCAGTCAATGTGTCCTGCATACATTCACAGGCTACTCACAGGTCGATTGTATGGGGTTTTATATTCAGCAAAGACACTTGGTCTTAAAAAGTGAGAACCTTTCTAGCTCTGATTGCAATACAGCCCTCCTTATTTCTTTGAGCAACAATAAAATTCTGCAGCTTTGACARGTTTAAAATGCAGTTCTGTTCTGTTATGTCCTTGTGACATAGCACCTAAAATTACTAATTATCACAGTTCACAATTTAGGGCTAGAAATATAAATAMTTGTGGATAGAAAATCTGTATTTTATTGGATGTAATCTATTGATTTCAATGTGTGATCTTGTTTTCCTGAGCTAAACATTGTTATTTAAAATTTCTGCTCACTATACTCCTGATATCAGTTTGTTTTTTGTTTTTTTTTATAAATCATAGCAGGGGTGGAGAGACAGTCAGTTCTGTGGGATCTCTAGTGATTTGTTTATGTTTATATGTCAGTCAAAAAAAATTCAGGGAAACTGTCTGGCCACACTCAGCTACCTTTCCACCTCAGGAACATAGAAGCTGAGTATCTATTGAACAGCTGTGACCTAATGGGTACAAGAATAATAATTTACATACATTAATTGGCCTATGACCACTGACAATGAAGATCCTCTCCAAAATACACATATTTCTTCTGTTATKCCCCTAAGTATTTTTATATTTTTATGTTAAATATTGTCAACTACTTTAGCCTAATTTCAATTTAGGAATAATACAGAAACTGTCAGAAAGAGGTGAGAAAATCATACTTGATGATCTTWTTTGTTTCCTATATTTGTTTGCTAAGCAGGTATTTAGATAATGTTACAAAAAAAGAAAATACTTCTAGAATTTTTGTATGAAGCATTATTTATAACTGTGTTATAAATATAAACTATATGCTTTTGCACTATATTTATGTTTTGTAAGTATTAAGTTCCTGGSCCAACGTTACCAGAACATTTAAGATGTGCTGTTATTAATGCCATTGTTGAGAACAGAGCAATAAGCTGACTTTCTTAATGGAATGCCTTGGAATTAGAAACTTATAGCTATTTTTATTTTCTTGAAAGGAAGAAATGTTYATTTCTCTATTTCTTAAACTCTCAATACAAATTTAAGACACTATTTTGAATGAATTAATTATTCTTGTGAGTTTGTTTCTTTACAATTCTTTCCTTTTGTTGAGGGAACTACTTAGGTATGGCTATGGGAATTGTAAGGTTACAGTGTCATGGTATTATTGCAGGCTTTGTGTTCTGTGCTTTCTGCTTGAGTGGGTTTCAAGATAACATTTACACAACAGTAAAATTGCAAACACATCAGAAACTAGAGAGGGATGAATGCAGAACTCAAGAAGACCCTAATATCCCAGAGAGCAATGGACTGTCTTGGTGTAAGAGAAAAATAGATTGCACTGTCAAAGACATCACAAAAGGAATATCAAATGTGTTTTCCTGGCTTGGCAAGTGCTCATCTCAGGTGATTAAATTGTCTGAGTTGAATGAGTTTACAAAAATGTGCAGATAGCCTTCAGTTTTAGGCAGGTTTTCTTTAGTTCCCAGAGAAAGCACAATATTCTAAATGCTCTATTTGTTTTCTACCCTGTAATTTCTGCTCTGGACATCTTAGGTTGAATGGTCTCTTGTCAGTGCCAGACTGATAAAAAACAATTCTGTGTGTTTCATATGAAACACCAACTGAAGCCTGGGCAAAAAGCTTTGTGGAAACAGAAGGTGAAGTGAGTATCACTGATATGACATGATGTTTTAGATCTTATGTTGCAGCTGACAGAAATATGTTCTCAGAAGGAAAATCAGAATCTGCTGTTTTCYTATTTTTCCTTTAGTAAGCGTATTATTTAAGTCAGTTCAAAGACATTAAGCTTTCAGCCCTCAGAGTTTTTCTAGAGGCATCATGATGTTCTAAACTTGCCTTAAATTTCCAAGTACTGTGATGTGGAATAATCTTAACCTTTTTTCACTTTGTTTTTTCTCTAATTCTTAATGGAAGATTTTAGGTCTCGTACCCACAGAGCAAAGTTCAGCCTCTATCAATATTGATGATAATAAACCACCAGAAAAAGAAGAAGAAAGAAAAAGAAGAAGAAAATAATAGTGATAAAAAACCCAACTACAATACTGCATTAGAATCAAATGGATTGTAGAATGATAAAATTGCTTTCGAGGTGAGTGTCAGTAATGGTGTTTGAATATCAGAGTCTGAATTCTTGAAATTTCAGCTTAATTTTATGTATGTAATGTTCTGGATTTAAGAGACAAATGTGGATCCTGCATGTACCCTGCTGTCATTTCATAATGCCCCTGCAATGGAAGTGGTCAGCTTTTCCCACACTGTGCCCAATCATGTGAGTTCATAAGTATTCTGCTCCACATGGCATTTCTGTTTGAGCACAGAAATTGAATTTGCATATTGATTGCAAGCGGTAGTATTGTTGATCCTAATAAATCTATTGTTTTTGTTTCTGGGTGCATCCGTTTGTTCTTCAAGCAGGGATATTTTCCCCACAACTTTGTTTTATTTACAGATTTTGTGATGAACCTCTCTATTGATTTCCTCCTTCGTGTGGTCTCTTCATTGCCTTTGTTATTTTTACTGAGAAAATACTGTGATATAATGCAATAAGAGTAAGCAAATTATTACCTTTAAAAGAAAGAAGAATTAAATATAGCTTCGAATTCTGAATGCGCTTGTAGGGGCCGCGGTGTCCCGGCGGTGTCGGCAGCGCTGGGGCGGTGCCGGCGCTGCCCGGGCCGGGCCCAGGCGGTGCCGGGGCTGCAGCGGCCCCAGCGCAGGGCACGGCCGAGCCCCTCAGCCACGGGCGGGCGGGCGAGAGCCCCGGGGAAAGCCTGGGCAAGGCAGGGCAAAACGCTGCCCGGCAGCCAGGGCTGAGCCAGGGGAACCGAGCCAGAAACAGCCCTGCCAGCCCCCAGGGGACAGCGGGAGCAGGGACGGGGGCAGGAGAGACCCCCTGGAAGGCCTGGGCAAGGGAGGGCAAAACTCTGCCCGGCAGCCGGGGCAGCCTCTCACTCCTGGAATGTCGACTGGTGAGATATCAGTCTCCTCCGAGGTCTTAGAGAGGTAAATTTTATGAGGAAAGCATTAAAAATAGTTTCTCTTGTCTATATTCACATAACCGCTATGTCCTTTCTTAATTTGTTTTTTAATTAGCTGGGCGTGAATTGGGTCTGTTTTGAGGATTCATTTCAACAGAAAAGGAACAGAGGATTCCTTGATTTTCAAATTAAAAACAAAAACAACAACAAAAAAAAACACACTACAAAACACTCTTCTGTATTAGATACAGGAAATCATTATAATATAATAAACAGTACCCTTATGATATCGCAAAAACTAAAATCCAAGCTTCTGAAGGAAAATATCAGGGTTTTTTTTATAGAAATGATGCTGAAATTTTCAGTTATTTCTACTGAACCACCTCAGATTTACTTTTCTGGTCTTTTGGTTTAGGTTTTCTGGTATTGGTTTTCTTTTTTTTTTTTKTTTTTTTTTTTTTTTTCAATCGAAGAAGAAGAATATAAAAAGTTTTCTTAGTCCTGTAGGCAGAAATGACCACTGTGGGTCAATTGTTGCCAGATATTTAAGTCAGATTGCTGTTTAAGCCATTTACTAAGAATTTTTGCAGTTAAAATGGAAATTCTGTTGAACATGATCACTAACACTCTCCATTCCTAAAGTCCTCCACTGTCTTTTAACAGTAAGAAATTTGCTCCATAGATTTTTTGTACAAGTCTTGTTCCTTCTTTCTCTCATGTGGTTTACTTCTAAAGAAAAACGATCTTCTTCCTATCTTCCTTGTTGATATTTTAATACAAAAGAAATTATCAAATATTGAGGAAAAAGCTCAGTCCCATAGCTATGGGAACATTTCCTCTTTAACTGGAGTTTTAAAAATTAAATATGAAAAATTATAACTTTTGCCTTTTGATGATAATTTTTTTAGTCTTGGAATTTTCAGGTATTGTAGTAGCAATCCAAGGAGATTAAAAACAATCAGCTTTCTGTTCCCACTTTCTTTGATATAAGTCATCATGCACATCACATTGAATAACTCAGTTCTTTGATCAACACTGTGAAGGATAAAGGTACTTTTTTTCCCAGCACTGCTCACAGAATCTCAGGCCCATCTAAGTCAGAGAACAGACATCCAGACTGTTTTCTTGACTCTTAATATTTTCTATATGGATAATCATAGATTAAAAATCTACTACATGGTTGAATATTAATGACTATAGGAAAAAAAATCAGAGATACACTTAGCAACATATCTTTTGGAATTATAAAAAAAATAAGCAGGAAGTCCAAAAATAAGAGTGAAAGGATTTCTAATGAAACTGTGTGATCTATCTCATAAGTTATACATAGATTCTCTTTAATATTACACCCACAGGAATTTACACAGGAATACTAAAGAGAGTTCCTTGAAAATTTTAGCAAGATGTCTCATATTACCTGCATTTACCATCAAATTTGTTGATGCCAACTACTGTCAAAAGTTCAATTATTAGGTAGAATAAATTAATAGTTAATTCCTATTTATTATTATTATCATTATTATTATTATTATTAAAAATTTGCTAATGATCTTATTTTCCTTATGATTTAATGCATGCTCTCTATCTTTTCTTCTTTTTTTTCTTCAGTGGTAAAAAGGACATATGTGGTATAGGAGGATACTGCTAGAATTTTTTTATTTTGCTGGCACATCTTAAGTGGTAAGTGTAACCACTGTAGCTGACAAGTACCATTGCTAAAATTTCAATTTCCATATTTCAGTATTATTAATATTAACACTCAAGTTTCATCATGTGCTTAATCTTTTAGGAAATCTACAGTTACTCTTTTAGATAAAAAAAGATGTTATGGCTGATTCTATTGTTTAGGTTCTCTGCAGTCAAACATCCTTTCTGATTTATAGCTGGATTGAAGATATGATGTTATATTTGTTGGTTTTGACATACGATTTCAAGCTATAATCACCAGAAAGCACCATTATTAGGTTTCTGTATAATTTAAAGTGGTTTCCTTTTAATGGTACCTACTGAGTATATTGGTTTTGGAGAAGCTTCTAAAGGGAACCTCAGGGATCCTCTCCCTAATATTAACCATTGTGGAATAGCTTCAAAATCAAAGTTTGAGATGCATCCACCTTCATTATCCTTTTATGTTAACATTGTTTCACAACTAGMTGTTCCTAGTCTGCTCTGATATGCTTGAAGAAAAATGGGTCAATTATTTTATGTACGTTTTTGTTTACTTAAAAGGTATCCAATAAGCCAAGGATAATCATGCTTATTTTTTATTTCTGACTGCAAGGTGATCTTCATCTGCAGTGTACAAACACAAATGAGCAAAGACAATCCTTTACTTGTACACARCTATAAAAATGGCAGGTGCTAAGAAACAGCACAAAAAGGTGTGGAAAGAGGCCAGTTGTTTCTAAATTGCATATATAGGTAGGAAGAAGTCAACATGAATAAAATATATCAACAGTTCAGCTTAAGAATGGRTGTCAAAGGCATTCTCACAAAGACATGTCAAGGACCCTACCGAAATGATGGATTTTTTATTAAAAATAGGTTGGCAGAAAGAAATAGTCCTAAAGTCACAGAAAATATGGCTTCACTGAGGCTTAAAATTGCCCTGGAAGACAATGTACAGCATGTGATTAATAATATCAAATCTGACTCAAAGAGCTGTTTCGTAGAATCAGAGGATACCAGGTGGGAAGGGGCCTCAAGGATGATCTGTTCCAAACTTTCTTATCAAAAGCATCATGTAGACAAGATAACCCTTCCATCTGGACCTTAGAAGTATCCCTTATTAGGGAACCAATCCTCTATTTCCCTGGGCAGATTATTCTCATGGCTGATTGTTCTTGTTGTGAAAAATTGTCCTCTTGTGCCTATTTGGAATTTCCCCAGGTGTAGCTTAAACCTATTACCCTTTGTCTGTTCCATGTGACTCATTGGAGTCTCATGAGTCATCTTTGTAGTCACCTTTTAAATAGTGACACACAGTGATAAGGTCTACGCTAAGCCTTTTTTTCTAAAGGCTGAGCAAATCAAATTCTCTCAGCCTTTCCTCACATGTCATTCCTATTCATTTGGTCACCTTTGGAGTCCTTCTCTGGACCTTTTCCAAACTGCCCACTTCTTGTTTTGAACAGTGRGGATCAAAAGTGAACACATTCTTCCAGATGTGGCCTGACAAGCACTGATTAGAGTTGGATAATGGCTTCTCTGTCTCTGCTGGTGATGCCCGTGTTGATGTGGCCCAGCATCCCATTGGAATGMTTTGATGCAGCAGCTCATTGTTCATTCTTACTGAGCTTGTTGGCCATGCCAGGTCACTTTCCAAAGAGCTGCTCCCCCTTGCCAGTGACTGATTCGCCTTGTCAGCATTTTCAGCTRCATTTTCCTTGCCAGCATTTTTCTTCTGCTTCTGCTTGTTGTTTGCACACCTGAAGGACACTTATGGGTTTTGAAAGCGCTTGAATCCCAAGATCTTTACAGTCCTCCTTGATTCTGCCCAGGTTCTGGCTTGGGTTGTTAGGTGTGCCCCAATAGTGTTCTTTCTTCATTTTAGATCATCATGCAATACAAACATGTCGCYTAAAATGGATTTAGCTGCAAAACTCCTGTTAGATGCACATCTTAATGAAATGTTGTTGAGCCATTGTCACTTCAGTGTTTCATGGTTCAAGTCAGCCACTTATAAAACAGGATCATTTAGAATGATATTATGAAATATGTAAGAACAGGTTGTTAATACTGCCATTTTCCATAAGGTTTGTTCCCAGTAACACTGTCCTCATCTCTGTTCATTTTATTTTTTTGCTCACTGCATTCCATTTAACATACACTTTGGAAGACCAGGATGACACAGCATGGCATAATATTTATTGAAAGATGAATGATTTTACTTTACCACTTCCATTTCTCAGTATCTGCCATCATACTCTCTATAACCTGAGAAAGCAAATACATTAAATTTATAGTATAATGAACACATGCAACAGTTTTGTTCATTGCTTATATACACTGAATGCAAGCTGTATGCCACTGATAAAGGTTTTTTTGCTAACACTCTGGATTCCTTCTTTATTTGTACTACTTGAGCTGCTTAGTAGACTTTTAACCAGCTAGCAGATGGAGAGAAGACCCACAAAGTCATACAGTGTCTCTGCATAGAAAGAGTTTGCTGATTCACAAGCTCAATTGATTTCATCTCAGTCAAGTGCAAGAACAGCTGAAATGCTTTTATTGCAAAAAGTTCCTATCTTGCATAATTTTATCTGGAAATAATTTTTTTCTGGATATAGGATTTTTTGTTTTCAAAAAAGAATTGCTGACAGCTTATGGTGTTCATRGAATTTTATATAGAGAAAAAAAGAACCCCAAAGCTCTCCACCCCTTTCAATCCATGTTAATTTATCTAAAGCAATTGTGATAAAATTAAGAAAAYAAACCAGCAAACAAAMAAATGAAACACACTGTCTCATGTTTTCTTTGTATGTATGTATTTTTAGGCTTTTAAAAATCAAAGTAAGAACTTACTGATTGAGTTTAGTATGTCTGCCATTTGCTCAGGTAATTTTCCTGGCAGGATTTATTGCTTGTATCCYTCATCATCTAGGAATAGAAGTGTTTGATTTGTCTATTATACCAAACTTCATCAAGAATGCAATTTCATTTCTAACAGGAATTAATAATGGGTAATCCTCAAGGCTTCTTCTCTTCTTGGTCAATAACCTTTTCTGTAAATCAACAGTGTATGAATTAATAACCTAAAATAATTATTTGAGTAGAGCTAGGGGTGAAGTCTAACCTAACTCTTGAATGTCTAATATTGGGTTACATCTGAAAATTAGCAAACAGTCTTTGTCTCTCCAGAATGACAATTATAARCCAATAAGAAAACCTTTATTGGGGTTGAAACCCAAATGAGCACGTTGTCTATTTTAGTACAATTTTTAGCATGGAAACCAATCAGGTAACGAGCTATATCTGTCAAAAGTATGTCTGGTCATCCTTCTTTGCTAAAACACAGATGAAAAATAATGCTTTATACTGGCATGGCAAGATGGGAAAGTGCTGTGTGTCCCATAGCAGGCTGGCTGGTCTGGGGGGGCTGGAAACACAACAAGCCTAAGAGAGCAAGGGTGCAGGCTCATAGCCACAACCTGTCAGGCTGGGGCTTACAGACAGGAAAGGTCCTTAGTCTTGCAGTTCTCTGAAAATGGCAGGTATTCATTGCCTGGTAATGGGGGAGAGAAGACAGGACCGTTTAGCTTTTAAAAGTACTTTATTTATAGGGCAAGTGGAAAGCACAAGTTAAAACCGCCTCTCAACTTGGCTGTAAAGAGCACATCAGAGCTTACTAGCTGAGATCTCTGCTGAGCAGCCAGCAGCAGTGGTGGCTTTTAATGAAGCTGTAAAGCAATTCGAGTTACTGRCATCTGAAAATAAGTGACATTTCCACATAAAAGTGTTCCCCAAGACAACATACAGGAATGAATAATGGCAATAATAAATCTGCTCCTGAGGAAGAGATGCAAAGGCAGARGCAGTTATTTCTGGCAAAGTAAGCAGCACTTAATTTTCTTTCTGATACAAAACATCTTCCATTCATATGTATGACCAACTCTCTATTCTTAGTGATACATTATTGAMAATTATTAATTCAAGGAAGCATTTTTTAAACAGAAGGAGATGTTTTGCTATGAGACAAAAATGCTTGTGAAGTGTTTGGAATTTGCTAGTGTCAAAACAACTGATTTTKCTGCTTAGAATTTATTTTGAATCAGCTTATCATAAATACATGCTGCAGTAAAATTTATGCCAAACCCCATTATTTTTAGTATTTGTTCAGTCACAGTCTATGCAAATTTTGTCCCAGAAAATAAAAAAATAAAATACTTTTTTCTTTCTCTTTTCCTTTTCAGAGAASCAGGCTAGGTTGCTCCTAACTTCTAACTCTTCCACCAAACTATCTTTGTTAGTTTGTCTTCATCATGTGAATTCATTGTGTCCTGTGAAAGGGAACAGGCAATTATTCTSCTAGATGTGTTAGCTGAGGAAGAAGTAAGGACAAGTCAAAATAAAAACAATATTTCATTTAGAGAAAGGTGTTTAATTTTTGGATTGTTATCTTTTTTATTTACTGGGAGAAGGTTACAAATATTTTCAAAGATATACMAAGATTGGACAACATCTATCAGAAATATGTAACCATAGCTAGTGCTCTTTTGGAGACACAAAGGAGTTAGGTGATGTTTTAGTCCCTCCCATTCTATTCTCTATGATTTTAAGAAYGTAGAATTGAACTTCAAGGGCCATCTGAAGTACTGTGGAACTTTCTCCATTATTTTTGAAATACATTGTTTTCTCCAAATACTGAAAAAAAATCTATTTTAATAATCCAAAACACTGAAGCTTGCAGAGAAATAACTGCAGCATTTTAAACTACTCTGGTGGTAGAATGGTGTGCACTTTCTAAATAAAGTCTTTCCTGTGGGTCGGTTTTCCAACACTTTGCCCAATCTTGTTTTAATGACTAATGTTAWTGAAAATACCAAAAGGGAAATAGTAAAATTGACAGGAAAGATTCATTACACCGAATACAGAAAGCATGACAGGAGCTTACAGGAAAAAACATTCTTGGTATATTGGGTGAGATTTCACCACWACACAGGGACAAAGTACACATTTCTTTTCCTTAGAGTAATGTTTATAGGTAAATAGTTGGGGCTTTCCAAAGAGATTTTTTTCTTTACATTGTCATGAAACTTCATCTTGTATACATAAGAAGATTCAGAATCTGCAATTTGCAAGCTTTTTTTTTTTTTTAGAAAATAAAAAGAACAAAGCAAGATATGTCATCTGTCAAAAGAGAAGCTCAGGAGCATGAGGATCAAATAATCTACATTTGATAACACTTCTATTAGGGAAGGGCTTTTAACTGTGCCCATAATATGGCAGTGCATATCCTCTGAGAAAATTAAGTCTTGTAAGTCCAGTTTTGTATGTATTTTTGTTTGACTGAAAAGATGTGGTCACATTATCTAAGAGGAACTTAATAATTTCATGCTAATAAGTCACACTTCTGAGTCCTTATGTTTGTAATTGGAGCCAATAGTTTAATGGCCATATGTTGGCTTACACATCAAAACTAGTTGTTGCACAGTGTAATGGTGGTGCTGGGTCACAGCAGAAAACTGAAACAAAAATTGATGCTAAGCAGCCAACATTTCCCTAGATAGAAGACCAAATGKCAGGTTGATGCAGAGGCAATTATAATAAATGAGCCCTACTCACACAAAGYTTGTTTGATCAGGGTGTGCAAGTCATATCCCTCCTTCTACTTTACAGTTATTGAAGTGGAAATATAGAAAGAAAAATTAGCAAGCTGGAATGAAAATAAATTGTAAAACCTATATACAGAATTCCGGCATCCTACTCCAGCTTCTTAAGTCCCCATTTACTTATTCAGCAGTCCTAAAAATGACTGAAAACAATTAATACCKCTTGGGCTTTTTGCATCAAATAACCTCCAACATCAGCATTTCTGCTCCTACACGTGTCCTGGGTTGCCTTGATCATGCCAGTATTATATTGCTTCCTACCTATTTTATTCCTAGGCAATAACAACGCCCAAACCCAAGGTATTCTTCAACCTAACTCCCTTGAAGTATTTGATTTGGGACTTCCAAAAACATATGAAAATACTTGATATACATCTCAGTGCACWTGTCCCAAGTATCTGTGCAAGATGAAATTTCAGACACCTGGCTAGTTCCTTTATTTAGGGGCAGAATTTTCACATAAATTTTTCATGGAGCTGAGTAGCAAGACTATACTTTGGTGGATATTCCTGGTGCAACTACATGCCTACTTTTCAGCATCTGTCCTGCCTTTCTGCCTTTTAGGAGTCCAGGTAGATGCTACAGTTGTTGAGATCCTATTTCTTMTGTGTGGTTTCCTCACCATAAATGTACCTAGTCACCTGAGAGAAGGCATAAGGAAATAYAGGAAGTGAATGCTTTCTGTGTCCTTTCTTGCCATTTCTATGTCCTCTGAATAYCTTTCAATCAATATATTTCATTATTATTGTAATAAACAACACAAAAACCTATTTGACTAGAGTAAAATACTCCAATGAGAAAAAAAAAATCAATGATTTTGAAGCAATCATTTGATTTTGKTTTTTTGTACAGAAACCTATGGCTGTAAATTGGCAAAAATCACCAAACTAAACCCTGAAAAACTTAACTGGAGCATCTTCTTCAGGACTGTCCTTAATACATTTCCAGTATATGAAATAATGAAGGTTCCTGTCCCTGCAGTCACTATATGCTCTGTTCACACTGTCTGTCTGAAATCTTTTTGTTTTGAAGCAGATGTTTCATACAGACAAGGTTTGTTTCAGAGAAATAGCCTTTCTCAATTTTACTATTTCGCTCTTAGCTTCCTCTGCCCTCCCCTTCATCTTTGCCCCCTAATGGGTCTAGGAGAAAACAAGGAAAAGCAAACCCACAAGGAATTTTCTGCCTTCAATGATAAATTTAGGTTTTGTATAAAAATACCTCAGTCTGCACACAGTCCAGTTTTGTGTGCAAGAACTCAGTATCTCATTTTCATCCAGATGAGTTCCCATGTGTAGTTTATATTCCAGCTGCATTTTCTATTTCTCAAGTGCATGAGTACTGAATTACGGAAAATCCTGACACAAATGTTTGTCATGAGTACCTGGTCTWGTAATTGATAKTGAGGTTACTGTTACATTTAATGTTATCTCGTCTATCTTTTGTTGTTAGCAGGAGTATCTCCATGGCAGAGTTGTCGAAGAATTGTTTGACAGCATCACTGAAACTTATTATTCCCTTCTTAACAAGGTGTTTCAGCATAGGGTCATCAAAAATCTAAGGTTTTTCTTGTCTGGTGGACTAAAATTGTATCTGCTTTCTTAAAACCATTTCACACCACCTAATGTTATGGATGGACGAAAGAAAAAATTTGATAACTTTCTGTGCAAAGAATAATGCTTTACTCAAGTCTTTAGAGACTCATTTATATGAATYTAATTGTTTTGTTATAGCCTTGTCCTTATGCTCTCCTGTGTGAATGCTTCAAAATATAATCTCATTGTCTGGAAACCCAAAATCAATATAAAAGGAAGCGAAGCAGCTAAGATGTGAAAGGACAAATTTTTCAAGTTGGAAATTAGCATGTCATCTTTCCATTTGCCCTATTAAGACTAAATGATTTTTATGTAAAATGTATTTACCATCTCTTTAGTCCATTAATATCCATTTAATAATAAATAAAAAGTCATATTCATTGCAATAGTTCAGTAGGACTTTTTAATCTCTCCTACCTGAGGGGTTTTTAATAATGTAACATTTAGAAYGATATGTGGATTATACATTCAAATGTCTTTAAGTTATTTATATTTTAAAATTCAACTGATCTTTACAAAGAGACAAAAGACTTGTCTGCTATCTTCTTGACCAAAGTGTTTCCAGTATTAGGGAATTCAGTACAAGAAACCTCAAAGTGGACTGTAGGCATGTAATCTGTTCCTAAAGGACATGATGAAAGCTGTTATTTTTGCCTGTAAAGATTTAARTTTCATGAGTTGAGGTGCTGGAGTGCCTGCCTCCAGCAGATTTCGTAAACCTGCACTTATGCTCTTGCTGTGACAGAGATTTATGAACTTTGCACCARAGAGGCAGGTAAAAGGAGTCTGAACATAAAGTATAATTTCCTCTGTTGATTAAGTGAATGCAGCTACAGAAGAGGTTGCAGGCAGGATGATGTGCTTTGTATGGGGTGGTACAAAGGCAGCTGGAAACGCATACTGTGTGTTCTTATTCATTCTACCTTTTCCAGACTCAGGGGCCCTCATCCCACACAGTCTGTCTCTGAAATCTATCAGACAGGGATACACACACATTGTTTTTCTCACAAAATATGCCTCAGGCTTCTGCATTATGTATCCGTTCAATAGCTGAGCTCCTGATGGCCTTTGAGGTGGATAAGGGAGCTGTTTTTTCTCTGTCTGATTAATTTTGTCATTAATCCATCTGAAGAATGAATTGCTGTGATACCCACAGTGCTCCTCCTTCCTTTAGCAGGAGATGGAGCCACTACCACTTTGTCTGTGTCTCTACTGTCTACCAGACCACAAAAAAAAAAAAAAAAAAGAGAGCTGAATAACATGTTCTTTATCCTGCAGTCCATGTGTCAACRCTGCTGGTTCTAGGATGCCTGCAGCTGAAGTGAGACATTCATGCTGTTTTCTAAGGACAGTCATATTCAACAAGTGCTGACATGGAACAATTACAGTGTTTTGGCATCTCAGTCTCTATGGCAGAGCTGCTTGCTCAGTTTTTGGACAGAAAACACTATTGGCATCCTGATAAATGCTTCTGGATGTACCTTGAYCAAGATGGCAGTCAGGAGGGGAAATCCTTGGGTTGTTTTGTCTTGTGGCTCTTCTCACAYGAGTCCCCACCTCCAGAATGGGAGATAATATCTCTGTCCTGCCCTGTGAGCTGTTGTATGGATAAACCTGATGCTCCAGCTCCACACTAACAGTGACATTTAGCCTGTGTAAACCTAGTAATACAAAACTTTAAACATTTTAAGCCCCACCCCCCCTTTAGCAAATCTAGATACACAACCAGACAGAATACCTAATGCTTTTAAGCACTGTGGTGTCTTTCAGTGGTAAGTCCTTTGCCTTTTTAATTTTTCATATATAATAACTCTAAGAAATGAAATTATCTGTAGTTTTGCTCTTCAGTTTACTTCAAATACTTTTATTTTCATACCAAAAGAAAAGGGATATAGTATAACTCAGATTGGCTTTCTGTATCCCTGATTTTTTTCTTTTTTTCTAGCTGTATCATTTCTTACTTACAGTAATGAAAATCCTAAATCTATATCTTTAACTTGTATTGAATTTTCTTAATGCATCTAATTAATAATGTCACTCTGCCACATACATTTTTTGACAGCCTTCTGACACAGTGGCTTAGTGACTGTTTTTTCATAGATTAGGAAATAACAATTTAATACTACAAAAAGCTTCTTTACTGTCCAAGGGAGACAAGAGGTTTTTAAGCACAAGAAAGAGGGGGCAGTTGCTTCCTTCTATTGATTTACAGCTATATCAACCTTAACCTATTATCAGCAACACTTTACAGCTGGCAAATTTAAGTATGTGCTTCAAACTCCATGGCAGGAGACTAGTTTAAACACAATCTTTCAACCCCGGTTCTAAAAAATAAACTTTCTAAAAGTATTAATTTATAGTTGTTAGGGATGTCTAATTTGTCTTTTTTTTCATCACCATTTAAGTATTTTTTTCATCACCATAGGAGTGTTCAAGACAATTAAATATGATTAGATTTCCCCATACCTGAAGGCATTTTTATTGTGTTAGTGAGGCTGTAAAGTGGTCTAGTGTAAACTCAGATGGGAAAAATCCTGATTCCAGTCAGTGGCAAAATTCACATTGATTTTAATGGAATTAAATGTCACTCAACTTTTAGGACAGGAAGAGTCCATAATAATCACCTTGTCAGAACTACAGCATAATACAAGACAGAATTCCTTCAAGTGTTTCCTGCACGAAGTCCATAATTTCTGCTTGAGCAATTACATATCTTTCAGGGACATACAATTTTCATTTAAAGTTCTCAGTGATGACGAACCAAGTACTTCCCTAGGTAAATAGTCCAAATAGTTGATTAGAGTCACTGATAAAAATATGCACCTAGTCTAATATCAATCATCTAGCTTCCATCTTCAAATATTGGATCTCGTTATGCTTCATTTGTCAAATTAAAGGGCTATTTGCAATCAGAAATCTTCTCATTGTAAGTAATTGTAGGCTGTAATCAAGTCACCTCTTACCCTTTCCGTGGATGTACCAGAAACCTTTYTAAGCACCTTTTTCAAACGTCTGGTTGTTCAAGTTGTGGGGTTTTTTAACTGGAGTTTTCTGTTTCTCTGTAGATTTATAAAACTGTGGACACCAAAAAACATGATCTTTAATATCAGAATATTAGTGGGGGGGTTTTGAGGGATGGTGAAGGAGAGTACAGTGGTCTCTATATGTATCTATTTTGTATTAATCCCTTCTGGGAGTTAAACTCTGGTCATTCAGAGATAATGAACAAACGACAGTAAATACGTTATGTAGGGAGTAAACATCTGCAAACTAGTCAAGACTGTTTATGCCCATAAAATGGAAAATAGTTATATACAGCTTGGCATATTTTGCATGTGGCTATTTATTTCCAAAGCTAAGTATTTCCAAAGCTAAGTATTTCCAAAGCTAAGTCTAGAATCAAAGAGGACTTAAGTGTTACAAAGTTTGATTGGGAGACATGATGGTGCTGTCAGCACAGTAGGCATAAATCACAGAGTGAGCAGGAGACCCYGGGTCTTCAGCCATTAGTCTCATTTCTGAAATGGGAGGCAGAAAACTTAGCTGAGTTATGTAACATAAAGGTAAAAAACCATGTAGCTGGGATGCTGTGTTGTGCTGCATATGCAGAATGTAGTGTTCTGTGTTCTGTCCTTGAATTTAAAGCTAGTATCCAGTATGCACTTTCTGCATCRCTTAAAGCAGCTGTTTTTACAGATACTTGTGGTACAATGCATATGTGTCAAGCATGGTAGGTTCTGCTGAACTTTCTGAGACACTATTTCTTGGAGTAGCCCTAAGGGCAGGAAATAAGTTCTGTGCTACTCATAACAGCCAAAACACTCTGAAGAGCCATAAAATGTGCCCTATATTTTTGTCATCTATGACCTTTGTGAAAAACCTAGTCCTCATTTTTATCAAGTATTTCCTCCTCTATACATCTCTGTATAGAGCATTCCTTATTCCYGTAGCATTATGCTGCACCAGCAGTTCATCTTGAGTCAAACATATATGWCATTTTTCCAAAGACCTTTTCATACTTTCTGCTTTCCAAAATACAGGCTGGTCTAGCTGGTGAGTGTCATTTTCATTCTTRATTTTCAAACAAGATTTTAGATTTACCTGCATACCTATGATCAGCTGAGCCTGTGTTCCCAAGTATGACATAATCTCTTCAGGCTTTGTAAGACTGATTTTTTCTTAGCATTGTTTACTATAAATTTGAACAATTTAATGGCATTGATGTTCCACATAATTTATCCAGATGTTAATATGTAATGATACATCATTTTTCCTCTTGTAAGAGTACCTGTTCTTCTCTTCAAACTTGCAACTATCCATTCCTGACACTTTTTTTTTTCTTTTTATTATAGAGTATTTTAAACATCCTGCTAGTTCTTTACTCAATGGTACAACTGTATCCACAATGTCAGATAAAAGATTTTATTGTTTTTCTCATGACTGCACTGTGCAGTGAGCTCATTSTGTAGTTAGCCACATTAATTTCCATTTTGGTGGTCTTCGTATGGAAACATAACTCTGTTGGTCTGAATCACCCTTTTAAAGAGCTAAAGAYCATATACCTCTTATTTATCTGCAGAACCATGGTCAGCTGAATCTACAGGAAGCTATTGAGGGCCTGCTGTGAGAGAAACATAGGGATATAAGTAGGCTTTACACTACAAAATGGAGAAAATTAAAAAATTAAAAAAGGAAAARGCAACCTAAAAYATATCAACTATTTATGAAGTAGATAATTTGTCTTTGTSTGAGGTTGTTCAGACTGGAATTAAACTCATATATTGAAAATTCCAGCCAGATTCRGAATACATTATAATGAAACTGTTTATATGACCTGAGATACAACTATAGGTAGAACTTCTACATGTTCAATAGGTGCCCTCACCTAAAAGGGTCCCTAACCTAGAAGGGTCCCTAGCCTTCTTTGTAATGATGTATAAAAGATCAAGACTAGTGTTGGATCCTGTTCCTGACACAGTTAGCTCCCTCCAAAACATTAATCTCAAGTCAAATGAGTACGTTCTTTTGCAGTTGTTCAAACAGGATCTACTTTATTATTCATACTTTAACTTAGCTGCATGTTCTCCATCTCCTCTTGCATCCAGTCTGTTATAATTTTCAGAGCATGGGTGACTTTAATGTTTCTTTCAGCAGTGTGAAGGGAAAAAAAAATAAACATCAAGCCCAAATTTGCATGCGTATGTGCTTGTGCTGAGGCAGGAAAGACTTGGACAAAATTCTGGAAAGCTGGCACTGCTGTAAGATCAGAGGTAATTTTAAGAGTTATCCTGTTTTTCCTAAAGCAGCTTATTCTGTTTCCAAGGATATATGATCTAGGTTTAGAAAATAYAATGTTACCAGGTATCAACTTATTACAGTGCATTTTTAAGGCATATTAGGTTTATACTAAGTTTTACTACACATAGTTTGCATATATGCAAGATATTAAGTATGTATAATAATAAATGTAGTTGTTGTTCATATATGTAAKTACTTTACATATGTGTAGTTAAAAGATTTAAATTTATATCAACCCAATATTTCAGGAAAAAATATTTTATAAGAATCATCGTTGTTAARTTTCTCTCTGTAACTCACTAGATTATTGAATTAATGGTGCTRGAAGAGAACATCCCATAACATAGCTTGAACATTTATATCATAATCTCCATTCCTGAGTGAAAGGTATGTGAGCCTGCACACAGAAGTTTTGTGTCTCTGTCTTTTAATTTTCTGTGTCAGAGAGCACAGATTTATTCAGGTAGAGATGGGATTTTTTGAGGCTGTCACTTTGTCTCCTGCTCAATTCTGCGTCAACATTGATTTCAGTGCAGATTGTTCAGRGTTTTATCCTGTTGGGTCTTGTAAATCTTCAAGAATGGAGACTGCACAGTCACTCTGGGCAGCCTGTTCCACTGCTGGATTTGTGTGCGTCGTGATTTTTTTTCCCTTCTACCCATCAGAACCTGTATACATTTCTAAACACAGATTTCTGCTTAATGGATTTTTTTCTGGAAACATGGCAGCCCTGCTATTCAAACTGCTACTGCATGTTTGAAACCCTCCTTGTGTTTCTCTGCATCCAGATATAATGGACTGCATTTCAGTTCAAGGAAATCTAAAATGTCAGATTAACAATATATTGTGTGGGTTTGGTTTTCATTTTGTTTTGGTTTGGTTTTTTTTTTGTTGTTTTTTTTTGTTTGTTTGTTTTGTTGTTGTTGTTGTTGATTTGGTTTTTTGTTTGTTTTTTGTTTGTTTATTTGTTTTTTCCCCAAATGCTTATTCAGTGGGAGAATGAGTGCTTTAGAATGTTTTCTCTGGAAAAGACAAAATATCCATTTGTGAAGAGTCTGGGATTTTGCGAATACTAATTCTCAGTTTGTATTTTCACATCTTTGGGAGAAAATGAGGATTTTGTTGTCACTATTTCACATACAAACATGGCTTCCTAGGAGGCAGTAAAAATGTGACATAACTAGATTTCTTTCAGCAGGTGCTTGAAGAAGAAGAAGARATATTTGTATGGGTGTGATGTGCCAAAAAATGTTGCTAGGAAAAACCCATAAAACAAGATAGTTTCATGAAAGAAAGGTCTTATATCTTGAGCATATCTGTTGTATTCTCTTGTGTCATTCAAGGTAATGTTAATAACATCATCACATTCAGCTGCACCATTCCCTTAATGTTGCACATACCCCAACTAGCAAAGGTTTGCATGTGGAAAGGAAAGAAAAAGTGCAGTATTGCTAGCCAGCTCAACACGAAATTTCAGACTCGCAAATATCTTGGGGATTATTTCCATACTCACAACGCAGCATGTGCAAATGATTGGTAAAAGCACAACAGACTTTTATGCAGACCACTCTCAATAGTTTTGAAATATACTTTTAAAATAGTTTCATTCCACATAACTATAACAGTAGCACCTATAGAGGAATGAATAAGGAGGTGTTTTAAAATGAAAGTCAATCTTGTATTCAACCACTTACAGGGATTGTTGCCAACATATTCACTTTTATATTTGTTCTGTYGTATTTGATTATACTCAAATTCCCGTAAGTCCTTTAGTTGAATTACAARTTATGTCTTTATTTGGAAACAAATATGCCCACAAATGCATTGTGTACCTTCTTGTGTGCAGTGTGTGATGTTAGTGACTGCAGAGAGAGCAACCTACTTTGGGCATTTTTTCTGCCAAACAAATAATTGTATGTGATTGTTCAAAGCAGTTACCATTGGAAAACAAGTGAAATCCATTTTAGTTTTTCATAAAGTAATAGAAATCAAACTCCTTCTGGGAAAAGTAAAGAGAKAGTGTATGTATGTGTGTATAATATATATTATGTATGCTACATAGAGTATTCAAATATTTCCAGTCTATAGTACAATGTATTTTTAGAAACTAATAAATAATTCACACTATGCGATATAATAGATTCCTTCTTATAATCCTTAATACCTTGTAACCCAGGCAAGGGTTGCAAACAAATGTCTTTTTTTGCAGAATGTCTATTTTGAAATTTGCAATGGAAGAAAAAGGTAGTTCCTTTTATTATTTTGTAAAATTTCAAGTTTGCTTTTATCTTTGAAGTTAGGTAAAAGCAATAGTCAGCTGCTGTACATTTTTTTGTGACTGTGGGATACCTGCTGATTTTCATGCTACTAGATAGTTTCTTAAAAGAACTTTGAGATGGGAAATATATGGTTGACCTCACAGATCTTCATGTAATAGGAAATTAGGTTGTAAGTAGTAAGTAGCTACCATGACTGGGTGATTTGTATAGTGGGACTGGAAAAACACAGCAAAAATATGTCACATTCATGCTGAGTATCTTGCATGCACATCACTGACATTGCTGAGAAAGCCAAGTAATTGATTTGTTCTGATTTGTTCTGATTTGATCTTTGCTATTCATTTGCTGACTAGTTACGCTTTCTGKTTTTTTAATGACATTTCATAAAAATGTTAGATGGGAGTTCACTGTTTCATCAAGCATTCCTATCTGAACACATTCACAAAGAGAAATGTAATGAAACAGAAAGTAATTTCCATTAGATAATAATCTTGTTTGATCAACATTTTTGTCTGGCTCTACATATTAACTTAATAAACTTCTTCCAACTCCCTCCCCTGCTTTTCATTACAAAACTGAAGGGAAAAATCYTTCCCTAAAGTAATAACTTTTTGTCTTTATTTCAAATAGTTACAATTCAAGACTAGGCATAACAATATATCACTGCATTTGAGAACATGAATAGTGAATATCTGTGTTTTGAGACTAAGAAGCAGAGTGGATACATTTTGAAGCAGGCAGATAAAGCACGAACAACAAAGCTTCATTTTGGAAGCTGAGATTTCCTTCAACTCTTCAGCTTGAAACTATTTTTTCTAAAAGGAGTTTAATTATTCCAGCCCATTCTGCCTTTAAATCATGCTCCTGTGACTTCATATTGCATCAAGCACAATATGCCAGCTTGCACTTCTCTCAGCCCTCAGAAACACTTTTGACTCATTACTCTTCCTCTTGCTAAATAAAAAYAACCTGCAATTTAATCACTTGCTTGCAAGCAATCACTCACTAACTTGATATGCTTGGCAGATTTCCTATTTAGAGCTGTCAGGTATAGGCACAGCAGGAATCTGCCATGTCCTGCTGCTAGTTCACGGGCAGGGTCACTAGCCGGGACACAGTTAAGTGGCTGACGATGTATGTGTTCCCTGAAATKATTTCAGAGACAACATCAGATCTTTCTTGCTGGGTGTCCATAAGGTAATTATAGCAAATGGTTACAGATGAGCTAGATCACAGAGGAAAATGCTCCATCCAGTCCTAGTCTAACATCTRCTGATACCAGTCATAAAACCCACCTACTTCCTAGTGTTACCAGATACATATTTAAATTGCTTGTGCTGCAACTGAAACTGTAACTGCTCTRATGTCAGTAAATTTGACCCATTGTCTGATGATATACTKACAGTTTTATGTGAATTCAGCAAATTAGATATGCATATTTTTCCTCTTTTTTGTTTTTATAACAGTAGTATTATTCTAGATGTGTTCAAAGAGTTCTGGCAAGATCAACTTAATCTTGTAATAGACTGTGCATCTGCACCTTCCCCACAAAAAGAGTAACAGAAAAGGCTTTATGAGTCCAATATCCTTGTATTTCCTCAACTGTCTTACTTGATGATCTCTAAATAAGAATTTCCACTGTTGTAGAATTTTGTTGTTAATAATATTATTGTTATAATCATTATTTTAAAAGATTAAACAAAGGAAAAAAAAAAAACAAAAACCCAAGGGCTGTAAAAGCAATTACTCATAAGCAGCTGTCACTGCTCAGCCAGTCACTGAGCATTGCCAACMCCTAATAAACACCAGCTCTGGTTTTATTGCTGGAGTAATCCTCTGGTTAATTTATGTCAAATGTCCCTGTTCTGTTCCCTCTCAGCCTTTTATCTTCCCCAACCTACTCAGTTGAGGRAAGAGTGGGAAATAGAGCCTTGATGCTGTGTAAGCACTGTTCAGCAATAGCTAAAACATTGGCATGTTCTCAACAGTGTTTTGGTCACAAACCTGAAATGTAGGACTGCTACAAAGAAAATATACTTTATTCCACTCAAAACCATTGCAGGACAGAAACATGTTTGGTATCATTTGGAAGCTTTTCCAGACATCCAAATCCCTTCTGCTCTGCAGGGGAAATGGGGAGGGAAAAAAGAAACAAACCTAACTGAATCCTTATATAGCCAAACAGTATTTTAGAGAATACAACAACAGGATTTTATTAAGACAACTGGAACAGTCTCCTCCTCAGAGCTGGGATTTAAAAAAAAAAGCGCTCATCAGATTCTAGGGAGTTTGATGTAAGTTTTAGGTTAGCAAAGATTTTACTCAAGTCACTTTATTTTGGCTGCTGTAGGGTTTTTCAATTCCTTGTATCTGTACATAGACTCCTACCATTTCAGCTGAAGAAAGCTTTTGGCTACTTCTGTGATGTCAGTCATATAAGAAAAGAATTGCTGGCTTGATATAAAAGCCAATAATTTCTCAGAAAACTTCTCGTGAATTAGGCCCATTTTCACTATGAAAAGTAAATTAAATTCCTACCTAATAATTTTCTATTAATTTGCATAATACACATTAATTTCCAAAATCAAATCTCTAATTTTATACTGATGTTATTTTCTACTTGTTGCCCTAAGAAATACAAACAAAAAGTCAGAAAAAGAGGAAATTGTAAGATGCACACATTAAAGAGATCCTTYTTCCACAAATAAAATGAGGTTGTTATCCAGAAATGAAAGAGGCAGACCTCCTACCAGTATAAAAAATATTGATTTAGATGTTATATTTTTGATGAAACACAAATTATATCTACTAATTATMATTTTATTACATGCATTTGTTTCTTCCTAACGGGGTAAGTGGAACTCTTTTTACAGGTATTTAAATTTGTTTGGAGGGTAAACTGCAGCTAATGTACAAACCTCTCTGTYATCTTTCAAGTCCTAGTTCCCTGAAAGGATCACATTTTCCTCCCCTTTCTCTATCTCATACATGCAAGAACCCTATAAAACCATTAAGTTACTACATTTGAAGGGAAATAGATAGGCTCCAATTTCCCTTAAAATGGGTTCATTTGTTAACTTCTAAACTTTCCCTTAGTAATTTTCAGACATAATGTATAGTGACAGTTTCTCAGCATTTCCAGCACTCAATGTTTYTCTCACTTGAGGCAGTAGTTGTTAATGTGTTCACCCCATAGTTGCTTAGAGTACTGCAGATTTCGTTTAAATTACTATTGCAGTTGTCTGTGTTGCTTACTCTTGCTGTACCTTATATTGCAGAGGAAATTTTATTATCTAGTCCTAACCCTACATGCTGAGAGAATACTTYGAATACACATTTTTATGCCTATTTATTTTTGTGAACTCTGTGTACAAACACTTGCCTGAGTTGAATTTTAGCAAGGATAGATTTTAGTCAGAAAAATACAGAAACAGAAGTCCAAATCTTGAAAGTTAKGCTGAACTTATCTGTCATTTAATACTGAATTCTTTCTTGGAACTGGACAAGCAATGTAATAGAGATATTTCTTCCTGAAAAGAAAGATTAAAAAACATAAATATTTTTTTTTACATTGCGCATTTATATTCAAACATTTTTTTAGACTTCTGTTGGCTTAATATTGGAGCACCAAGATCTAAGTTAGTCTTACTGTTTTAAGCCTGCAACTTAGAGAAGTATTAAAATGTTTAACAAGTAGTGCAATAGAGGTTAAGATTTGTCTTGCCTCCATTGTGTGATGTGAAAGCTGGGTGTTTAGGTCTGTGGGAGGCCTCCAAAGATAATGCAGGTAGTCCTGTGTAATACAGACAACGAATACTTAAGTTGTTCTATCTTTTCATTTCATTTCTGTTGAATTTGGAATATGAGGCAGGTCATATTTAACCATAYATTCCAACAGTTTGCTGTTGAAATGAATTATTAGTTTAGCAGAATCTAGATGTACGTTCAAGCATGCTATAATATAAAATCTTCCCAATGCATACAGACTTCCACATCTTATTATTGGTGTTGAATTAAACACCAAGTACATCTGCTGGTTGGTTCACATTTTATGCCAGCGTACAAAATGTGAAGGGTGCTGTGTGGCATCAYCTGTAGGGAGCTTTACGTGTTCTCCATCTGCCCAGTACTAAACTACACTGAAGCAATTCCAGTGCTTTGAGTAGTTACAGGCCATGACWCCTGGTGAAAACCCAGAATTATATTTGTACTGCTCTTAGAAAAAGGTCCTRTAGCACAATCGACAGAAAGAAAATGATCAGATTAAAGAGAGAAATGTATAAACTCACAGTTATCATTTTGGTTATAAACCTTAGAGCTGTTTCCTTATCAACTTTGCAAGTAATAAAACTACAAAAAGGAGCACAATTTTTGGAGCTCGGGAAAATAAAAACTGTAGTACAGACTGATATAAGAGTGAGATATCATAGAGTTCTTCATTTATGCTTTTCTCAAAGATCTGTTTTAATTCAAGAGAGCTTGTTTTCCACTACCTCTTGCTTTTTATTGCAACTCCAAAGGATATAATAGTTTAGAACTTATCAGATCACAAGCACAAAACATCTGCCATTTTTGTGCTGGTGACCAGAACATTTATATAATAAATGRTGTATTTCAAGATTCTTCAGATCTCTATTTTCACAGCCTTTCACAACAAACTCTTATTGATCTTAAACTTCTCTTATTTTTTTCTTTATATCTTATCCTTCATTGTTCTTCTTGAATGCTGAGGTCACTTACCCCACACCCCAATTTTCATTGAATGTATTTGCATAATTACTTTCCAGATCTGCACATGTGGAAATGTTCAAATCTGTGTTAAAAAAAAATGAACAAAAAAAGCTTTACTTTCTAAAATAAAAACTTCTACAAAAGAAAAAAAGATTGGGGCACACTAATGATGTTGCTAATTCTTTTTCTCCAATGTTTCCTGTCCTTTAGGAGTGAAGTTGCAGTGAAGTGCTCCTTTCTGAGTTTCAAAGTTGATGTTTCTTGTTGACAGATTTTTTYCTATCAGTGTTTCTTAAGGAAGTTGAAACACCAATTGTTCTGGTGTGTCARATTCACCCACTAATAGAGCAACTGGTTATGGATGTGAAAGGCCGCTTTCTTTCGACTATGGAAAATAAGAAGGTGCAAGATTTTCATTAAAAGACATCATGCCAGCTTGAGGATATGACTGAGTGGGAAGCTGCTATTTATTGGTCTGTATTGCTGATATGTGGTTTTGCTTGGTGCCTATCCTGAACAGCTGCTGTGACATCCTATCATGAATGACATTGTCAGAGCATGCCTCAGGAAAGGYATAACAACAGCTTTAGAGTTTTGGATCTCTTCACAGCTGTCATCATTAAAGCCTGCCACTGTTTTGTACAACGTTGTTAGTTGATCCAGTCCTGGAACACATATACACAAACAACAGAGAGCAGTGCAGCTTGCATTTAAAAAAACCTTTTACAGTGGTGTAGGCTGGAACAACCACAGATTTATAACAACAATTTATTGGTTGTCTCTATCCCTGTAACTTAGTTGCTTCCATGCAACTTTTTAAGGAGGTTTTAAATGCACATAGAAATTCATAATATAGCAAAAAAAAAAAAAAATTCTTTAACTGGACATCCCTGGCAAAAGTAATATGCAGTAATACTGCATATTACAGTGTACACTTTCCATTAAAATTCCTGTYATCAATAGCCTTCTCCATCTCCTGAAACTTCTTTAAATATTCTAATGTCTGAAAACCTTTTTCTTTCTGAGGCAGGGCTCCTAAGAACTATTAACCACTGCTAAGAATGTAAACAAATAAAAAAACAGCCACAGTTTTGCATTCTGTGTTCTCTATGGGTTAATTTTTAGCTCATCTGTGACCTACAGTGAGACTTTGWTCCTGTTTGGATCATTTGGCAATAGCATGATATAAATAAAAATAATTGTAGAAAAAACAATGAAAGTAAGACTAGATTTTGCTTATGTTAAGCATTTTATCTGAACTTTAACACATGCTGGTCTGTTTATTCAGGATATATATTTTACTTATTTCCTTAATTAAAATTCAGTGAAACAATGCTGATTTCATTTAAGTTTTTTTTCTAGTATGAAAGCAGGAAGAGAAAATGAAAAAAAAAACCCAAACAATTTCTAGAATTGTATAATTGTTTACTATAAAGGCCTGTTTCCATATGTTATAATTTCTTTCTCAAGTACACAATATATCTGGAAATGTATAAATTTCAAAACTAAAATGGGCCATATGAACCTTTGCATAAGATAGTACAAATTTTCTGAATTTCATAGATTCTGATCTATAGAAAGACATTTTATCTTGATCCTTTAATACCTTACCTTACCTTTAAATAATGAAAAAAAAATAATTATTTGTTCTTATGGAAATAGGTCCCTTTTTTTTTCTAGTCTGACTATGTTCAGCCTGCAGCTATTGTGCTTCATTATATTTTCTTTCCCTGCATCCAAATTAAAGAGTTACCTGCTTTCAGAAATAAGTTCCCTACRTTGGTACTTCAAGGCTAAGATATAGAAAACCTCTTAACCTTCTCATGGGTAAGCTATGAAAGTAGAATTTGCCAAGTTTTTCTCTAGAAGGCAATTTTTTTGTCTCCCATGTTACATTATTATGTTACTTTATTACATATCTGCCATTTTAAAATAAAGTTATCCGGGCTGCCTTGTTATGACTGATGTCAAACCTCAAATGATTTAATCAGTAAATTACTGGGTTTGTCAYAGGCATTTCCACAGAAAGCAATTCCACTTTCAGATGTGGCTATTTGGACRCTGCACTCACCTGTTAACCTGCAGYGTAACACCATCAGCTAGTTTTGAAAGTCTTTCCATTGATGCTGTGTGCTGCTCTTTTTCACCTTTACCTGTTTGGAGTGGGATTTTCTTTCTAGATATCTGAGCTCACATTTTGGCAGTATTAAAAAATTATTTTTACTATTCTGCAAATTTTTTCTTAAATTGTAGATAAAAATAACATGAGGCCAGGAATAKATTCCTGTGGAACTCTATTAACATTATCCTTGTTTCTCATTAGATGTACCACTGAAATCTAGTACAAAACTACTTTTAAAATTATTCGCAAACTTTCCACTGATACTATATGATGCTAATTTAATTCAGACTTCTATGAAGGATTAGGTAAAATGCCCATAGAAGCCTACTATACAAAACAGTTACTTTTATAAATGAACCTTGCAAAAACAATTAAAGCTGATATGAGTTTGATTTTTTCAAATGTTCCCAGAAACTGTGCTGGATGGCGTAGAGTTATCCTCTAAGCCTCTGCCAGTTGCATCTCCACTCAAGCTGTCTGTAAATAGCCTAAGAAATATGTACAAGTAATTGCCTCTTGACTGCCTGTCTTGTTAAATATTAGTAAATAAGGACCAACAAATGTTCTCYTGTCAGATCTGAAGGCACTGAAACTAGTGGCAGGTGAGTTACTGATTGTGATTTCCAGCCTCTTGAAGATAGTAAATATGTCAACAATTTTTGAAAGCGTTCCAGGGCAGACACCCGCATCTTCCACCTGTGTACCACAGAAAAAATGTACCACTTTTGTTTCTTCTGCAAAAACTGGTAAGAGTTAGTGTAAAAAATAGAACTAGTGTCTTCTTTAGAGCCAGAACTCACAAATCCATGGGAGTTCTTTGAAGGAAGCGATGAGACTGTGCACAAAGGTTGATATGACATCCTTTGATTTCCAAAGGCAATCAACACRATCCCTCAGCAAAGGCTGTTAAAGAAACTAAGCTGCCATGAGATAAGAGAGCCAGTCTCCACATGGATAAATAACTTATTAAAAAGATAAGAAACAAAGCACTAAAATAAATGATTTTTTTTTTTTTTGTGTGTGTGAAGACAACAGGAGTATGCCCTGGAGGTTCTTTGCTGAACATCAAAGGAACAGTCAGATGACAGAGCTTGTTACTCCTAGCAGATACTACAGAGTGCTAAAGGTGAAGGCAAGTTGCACAGCCTCAGTGGTAGAACTGCAGATGCAGCTTAATGTAGAAAAATGTAAGTCATGGATATGGAAATATGCAATCTTCAATATGCTTGGATGGGCTTTTCACTCTACACTCAGGACTCATCTTTTGGATTTATGATAGATTGTTCTTCTAAATGTTGGTTCATTTTTTATGAACACCAGCAAAACAAAAAGTGASTTTCCAGAACTAAGAAAGAAAAATAGTTCTTTTTTCTTGTCTGAATGATGGTGTGTGAACAGGTTAAAARTAGTAGATTTGGATCCAGTGTCTTTCTGTTTTCATAGGTTGGCATGATCTTGAGGTGAGATAAACATGTTTSTGCATCACATTCCTTGCATTTAAAATTTTGCTTTTGATCTTTCAGTGGGATAATGAAGCCAGAGAAATAGCTAGCAGAAGGACAGCTTACAAATATGCATAAAAGAAATAAAATCAGSTCTAGGTGGTGCATACTAAGAAGAATCACCTTTAGCTAGAATAAATAATGACTAAACAAGCAACGTACTTTAAAAAAACCTTCTCTTTTGATTTGGTATTYGCGGGAAGAGTTGAAGAAGTAATGTAATGGGGAAAAAAGCACAGAGACAACATTAGGAAACTAACAAAATGAAGCATTTAGTTTTCATTTGTTGTATCTGTGYCACTCCCTGGAACAGAGAAATTGGAAATTATTTGGAAGTAGCAAACAATGTATCAAGGAATACAGTGTTAGGAAAGCAATATTCTGTGTACAGAAGACAGATAAAACATTCTAAGAGTAAAAATATTCTAGAATACTTTCCACTGTRTCCATTAACACCAGATAATATCTTTCTAAGAAATCAAGGCTCATCAATAAATAAAATAATTTTTAAATTCATATCTKTCATGAATACACTCCACTACTCTTAATATTTTTCCTACATATTTTCCTAGTTATCAGAAATATTGTGGATAAACTAACACAATGACATATCATTGGTTGTGTTTCTGTTTAGTTAATTAAGACCTGAGAACATTTTTAAAATGAAAAGTACCTGTGAGAACCTATGTGTAAAAACYACACATAAGTAAAAGACGAGCTTTTAATTTTATTGTATCTCATTAGTATCTAATAGATTCCTGTGTATCCTATGTAAGGTCTGAGAAAATCTTTGAATATTCTAATTCCATTAGCACATCCAAAAAAACCCAAAGAAACAAAAAAGCACAAAAAAACCCCAAAAACACCACAAGAAACAACCAATCAAATAAATGATCGATTTATACCTTAGAGGGGTCAATTTATTTTTTAGAACATGTAAATATTAAATTAATAAATAAAAKATCAGAATGACAGGTCATTATGCATTTTACTGCATAACCACTTATGGGTAGTTATGACCTGCTTTTGAGTGAGAACCATCCTGTGGATGTGCAGTTTAAGGAACCCTTTCACACTGTTCTGAATATTTTGACAACTCCTTCAAAAACAAACAAGCAAACAAAAAATCTATTTTGCTTCAAAATACTAMCCACTCACAAAAGGATGGAACTGAAAAGCTGAGCTGCAAGTGTGCAAAAACCAACTCTTTGTTGTACAGAGTGACAAGACTCCATCAACATTCTTGCAAGGCATCTCTCTAGTCAATCCAAGTAATGTTGCTAACAAGCACTTCTCATCCTTCAGTAATGGCTTAAGTTTCAATGTCCCTAACCAGAAAAGCTGTCTAGATGTAGCACTTCAGTGTGYTGTTTCTGCATTAGTTCCATATCTTGTGTTTTACCAGCTGTGGTCTTGATCCTTRTAGGTAAAACACCACAGAGGTTAATCACTGTTGTGTTCTCTGACAAAGYAAACCTGGGACTGTGCTCAGGATCTGGCATGACTTTTGGCTCTGCRTCTCCTCTGCAGGCTGCCAGCATAAGGCTTAACTCATCTACAAATCCCATCTGCTCTGCTAGCAGGTGATCCATCCTGGTGCTGGGGGAAGGATATGGATCTRTCCCAGTTGCCCCTCCTTGCAAGGCCAGATAGGATTGCCCAGATCTGACAGCAGAGACAAGAAYCCCTCTAATTAGCATCTGCTTGTACATGATCCAAGGTGCACTCTGCAGAAAAAGGCATCCACAAATACGATAGGAGATAAATTAAATGGCCAGGCAGCAAATATAAATGCAAGCTGGTCTTTGAGGCTGTTCCTGTGTTCTCTGTAGTGACAGTCTGTGACTGTGTAAATACACCCATGACTGCGTTTAAGACAGCTTTGCTTACAGAATGTCTCAGACACTTCTGGGACAGAAGGTTGTGGTTCACAGGGGCAGCTGGTTTCCTTGTGACATGCTAGCAGTCAGTAATTGACAAAACTGTGTATGGTTTTTCAGTGCTGACAAGCCTCAGAAATGCTTTCAGTTACTCAACTTTAGGCGCATTAAAAAAATTATGATCTTTTTCCTAAGTTTAATTAAAACAAGGGGGTGGAAGGTAAGATGTACTCTGCAACCTGGAGCCAGGGATCACAACCTAATATGCAATGGCTGCATTTAATGAGCATTCTGTGAGTAGTTTAGTTATGAATAAACATAAGGGGTTTGTCTATGGTTATAGATTTGCTTTCACCTTTGCATACAGTGGAGGTCAGGAAATATWTGAGTGATAGGTTTTCTCTGCAAGAGAAGAACTGACACTTAAGCTTTTAAAAATACAAAAAGTTTTTACCATTCTGTTGCTGGATTATTGCTGTAAATACTGCTCACCCTSTAGACCAGCTTGGACCATTGCATATCTTTTCACCTGGTAATCTGTCCAAAGGTATAGTTTTTACTCAGTATTCATAAAGCAGAATACACTTTTGTCATAAGAAAAGTTACTTAATGTTTGTACAAGATGTACAAAGAAATCTGTAATTATATCTACAGGATATGGGTATGAACATTTATTCACCAGAAACTGAGGGAACAAAGGTCAAGAAGACAGGATCTTGCCTTATATTAAAAGYGAAAAATRTATGTGASTGTTCTCTACTGTKCAAAAAGGGACTTTCACTGTGGACATTACTTTCAGGTTTTCAGGTAATAGTGGCTGGTTCAAAAAGACCAAGAATCCGAGGAGTGGGTACTTTTCATCGTTCCTTAGTTGCTTTTCACGTTTTATTCAGAGAAAAATTCCTTTTTTACAGTGAAAGCTTGGAAGTGRAGAGTCCCTAAATTAAAAATTACTGTTCTTACATTTCAGCTAAAAATAATAGCAAAAAATATCTTGTTTGGGAAATTATTTTGTGATAYTTCACAGGAATATTGCACAGGTACTTAGTTTTATCCTTCTATTCCTACTTTATCTGTATTTCTAATTATGCTTTGCATTTTGCATTCAGAGTAATTTTGTATGTATCTTCTCTTGGTGTAATGAAAAACTATGGGAGATAAATTTCTCAGTGCAACAGATTATGAGAAGTTCCACACTGAGTGTAAGCRTGAAGGGAAGAGAAGAGAAGAGGACTGGGTTTGGCAAACTGATGATATGAACAAATCACAGGTATTTCCTTAGTTTATTCACTGTTGACATGTGGATTAAATGGAGACATGATAAGTAAAAAGATCAGGAATCCAAAGAAAAAGAAAAAGACTGGAAATCTAAAGTAATTCATGTAGCTTGGGCTCAGCAGATGCAAATAGAGTTTCCATCAAAAAGTCTGCTGGCTATGGAGCAGTCTGGAGTGATCTGCAGTTACATACTGCAGTAAGTCTGTCTAACTCCATAACTTCCTTTAGTTCCTCAATCTAGAATCAGAATGAACTTCATGGAGACCAAGCTACCTTACAAAATCTTCTGGAAATGAATTTTTTTCCTTGCACTTCCTGTTGAAGCACAGAAAGTCCTCTTTTCTTCTGCACCTTCAACAGGAATTTCAGGTATTTCTCTTTAAATTCAAAGAYGGGTCATGAAAAACACCTTTATATGTTAACTTTTTTGATTTGGAGAGTGGTTGGTTGGTTTGTTTGTTTGTAAAGATGAATATACTTTCACAGGGTTGCCTACCATTATCAAAGATTTTTAATATCACAGAACCATAGAAGCATAGAATGGTTTGGGTTGAAAGGGAYCATAAAAACTATCCAGTCTAATCCCAATGCCACAGGTGCAGGGGGATACCTGTCACTAGACCCAGTTGCTCAAARTCATATTYAAMCTGTCTTTGAACACTTCCAGGGATGTTTCTCTGGGCAGCCTGTTCCAGTGCCTCACCACCCTAAGAATAAAGAATTTCTTCCTAATACCAGTGCTAAACCTACTCTCGGTTTGAAGCCATAACCCCTTGCACTGCATTCTCTTGTAGAAAGCCCCTCTCTGTCTTTTTTGTAGGCCCCTGTTAGACATGGGAAAATGCTGTAATGTCTCCCAAGAGCCTTCTTTTTTCAAGACCTAACAGCCTCAACTCTCCCAGCCTGTCCTTCAGTTATTTCATTTGTTTTTTCCTCCAGTTTCAGTGACCTCTTGGAGACAGTTTGACCTCATMAGCACAGTTAACAACTCCATTTATGAATAACATCTACTCCAGTAACACAGGCTGAGTATTTGACACATGCAGATAAGAAGCACAGCTGGTAACTTCAGAAGAAAGCAAGCACCGAGGGTCAGAACTACAGATCTATGTTAGACCAAGCTACTAAARGGCAGCAACAAAGCTCCAGATATGAGTGATAACATTTCATGGAAAAATTAATAAATGGGATTCTAAGTTGTTGAATGAATTGTGAACAAACCCTCTGAACATTGTCAATCAGCTTTAGGAAGAGCTATTCTAAACCATACAGATGAATTTATATAAACACATACATGCCTTTTTTTTTTTTAATTAAACAAAGAAATTCTTACTGTATTTCATCCATATAATGAATGAGRTATTATTCTATAGTAAAGCTGGTGGACCCTGGAGGGTCTTTGAAKTGTCACTGTTTAATTTGGATCTTTGACATCAAAAAATTAACTCCCAAGAGCTTTCAAAAATAACCAGAAATAATTTTAGGGGCCATTTGACTTGCAATACCAAATGGTCTATCAAATAATAAAGATCTTGAAAAATTTGCAGCTGTAAAGGGTAGTGGTTTGGTTGCTGGTGTCTTGTTGTTTTGTTTTTTTTTTTTCCATTACTGACAAATAAAGATTAGAAGGAGAGCTGCATATGCATTATAAAATATTATTTTGTATTTCAAATTTTTTTTTTTGGTTCATCCTCATTGTGTTTATCTCACGTAAATCTAAGTTTCTTTTTTGCCAAGCTGAGTTTTTTAATAGGACAAAATTCAAGATTATATATAWAATAGCTTTTCTAAATTTTTTCATCCCCTGGTAAAAGACACTGTGTCCTCTACTGTTTCACTGGAGCTAGACAAATGCTGGCACAGTTCTACAGACAGGAAATAAAACAGCTAGAGTTGTAGGCCACTGACTTTTATAGGATTCAAAAGGCAATTAAAACCCATAATTAAAATGCATGATGATGGTCCATCCTATTGTGCTCTTTCTCCCAGATAATTATTTATTGGTCAACTGTGGCAAATTTTGCCAACATCACCTTCACTCTCATTTATGACACATACTTCCCAGTCAAACCAATTTTATGGTCTGAAATGGGCAGGTTATTCCCTATATTTATTTTGAGGGAAACTCCTATAGGAATAATGAAGTACATATGATGATGTTGACTTTGGACCAGAGACAATTTCACACCAAACCCTGCCCCTCTCCTAAAATCAGTTCCCCCCCCCCAAGAAAAAAACAAAACAAAACAAAAAAAACAACCCTAACTAACAAAAGACACCTAACAAAATTTGAAAAATACAAGAGTTCCTGTGCTTTTTACAAAGAAGTGAAAAAAGCTTCTAGCTGGTTTCCCCTTGAGTCCATTGCAATCTTTTTCTTTGCAGGCTACCTTCTGGTTTGTCCAGGATATCAAGCTCCACTGACATTTAGAGTATKCTGAAAGACATATTTATTCAGCCTTATTCTGAAAAGGGCAAAGGTAGTAGAATTGGCTCTTCAGTTGTCCRCTCTCTGCTTTTCAGTTAGTGTTGTCCCTCTCTGTGTAATTATATTTTTAGTATATGAGTAAAGTCTCAACCATGACTTTGTTGTACCCTGAACCATACAGATGATCAACATTATGAAACCCAGCTTTTATCAGTTTGAGTCTCAGACAGGGTTTGCACTCCATGCACTGTCCCTTTGGGTTGAGCTTGGTGTCCATTACTTCCCCTGGATCTTTTACTATGAGGTAAAAACCCTCCYAGGGATACATGGCAGGAAACTCAGTAGTACATCAGAGTCTGGCCACGTCATACATGTTCAAGCAGTAATACATGTTCCCATCTGAATGTGCCCCTACCATTCCTCACAGAGCTGAATATTTGACTTGTGAACACCYATTTGTACTTGAATTCCACACCCTGCTTTGGTCAGGGTCATGGGTGGTGAGAATGCCATAGGACAACACCATCTCTAACTTYTTCATAAGACCCATTGATTGGACACTGGTTTAGATAGCCATATTTGGGATAACCCCAACAGGTACACATGTCCCAGATAAACATTCTCAGGTCTGAGATGTACCAGGTTTTTTTAGGTTCAGCTGCTCCTGTGATGCAATGTATTATATGGGAACACTTCATGAGGGCAGTTTCTATTTTATCTCTGCGGCTTCTCACTTTCCAGCACATCGTCTCTCCTTGAGGTAGTTTCAGCTGCTGGTTCTTACAGTCCAATTTCTCCACCTCCCATTCTACCACTCCCCCTTGCAGAGATTTGTTTCACTGTCCAGGCCCACTCATAATTTGCTTGGTGGATTTGGCATGAGGGTCCTGGGTTATTGGGGATTTGTATACACTCCCAGGCTAAATTTTGTTGAGACAAAACTATATATCCATATAAGAAAAGTAAAAGCTTTTCCCMTATCATTTTTTTCCAAGTAAAAAGAGAAAATAAACTTGGCAAAAATCAAGCTAACATTATGTAAAATGATCTGACTAATGTTTGTTCTCCCAACAAGTCACATGCAATGAAAACATAACCAAATAACAAATGTAAATAAACTGATTATACAGGCAATTTGAAGGCAATTTAAAGTTTCAGTAGTTCCACACAACTCCTTCTCTTCTGTTGACAGATATTCTTTTTATTTCCTGTAAAGAGAAAAGTGAAAATCTGGCCCACTACTGACCAATTATTAAAAAGAAGGAAAAATCCACCAAGTTTTGATTTGAGGGTCCTGTGTCTATCACAAAGATACAAGGGCCTAAGGGAAAAACTATTATCATCACATCTTTCCTGTTTGTGAGCTTTCTCRTGTAAATAGGCCATAAACTGTTCCAGTCTCTCACAAATACATGCAACACACCCTCACTGTCTTTCTTAGATAGTAAATGGGGGTCTAAGGTGGAACTGCATATCAATAAATGAAGACTAAGTTCTACAACTTGCTGGTAAATTTAGACAAATGAGCTCAAGTGAGACCTGGATTAAGGAAGAACGAAGCTTCAACTTTGTRCTTCCCTAGCAAAGGGCTTTAGAAAACAGACACCAATCTAGCTTTTGATTTTCCAGTTGTCAACTTGTCAACACCTGAGAAGGTCACAAAATATACACAGCCGCTATCAGCACAATATATAGCAGATTGCATCCAGTACTAAAAAGCAAAAAATGGGAAGTCCTCATGACCAGACAATTTCATTTAAAGAAATGGGTAGATGACCCAGACTGCTTCCATGACTCTGCTATGCTGTAACATCCCCTTATCACAACATTTTAATAAACACTGCAAATCCATATATTTGGTAATATTGTTACRCCAAAATTGAACCATTATTGCAGAAAAGGGTATTGCAGAAAGAAACACTGCAAAATATTATTTTTATGTGCAGATGTCACTTTCTGGTAGGACATGCTATGCCTTTGGCTTTCCTTCTCTGATCAGTACAGACCAACATTAGTCTCATTCTCTACCAGACTGGTTTTCAACTGTGTTAGTCATCTTTTCTATCTTTCACTTTATTGTTTCTTGGAGCTTGATTTTTTTTTCACTCTGAAATTCATCATTGATTCTAATGACTCTTAGATGGGTTTTTGTTCATTTGGAAAAAAAAACCCAAAACAACGAACCAAAAAAAGCACCACCGCCACCACCAAAAAACACAAAACAACCTTTCTGACCTTAAGAATAGTTTTCTAATTCTGGGGTTTTTTTTTTCCATTTTGGTAGAAGAAAAAGTGGTTTTACCTCCTCTTCTCCTCAAAAAGGAAAATATTCTTTTGCCTCCTTGATTATCTGCATAGAATGTTTAGTTTGAATACTCTGGAATAATGTAAAAATGACTCAGAAATAAAGCAGAAATTGCTTGCCTTCCCAGATGCTATTCATTCAGGCCATCTAATCTTGGTTTATTAMAGACTAGTAGGCACATCATGTGTAGAAGATCTCTAGATCTTTTCTCATCATGTTCAGAATAATGTTCTTGCTTGCCCTGCTTACAGATTTAACTCAGAAATAAAACATATGACAAAATTGTGACTTTAACTAATACACTCCGTGAATATCTCTTTAGCATCTAAATGGATATAGAAGGTAACTATTCATTCTTACACAGTGAATGAAAAGCTCCAGTATCTTCTGGGATACACACATGAAAGAAAAGAAATTTTCATCATGTGGTCGAAGGATTTAGAAATATATACCATGACTGTTGAGAGATTTCTTCAAAGAAATATTATTAATATTTTACTTAACTATATGTATATATATACTTCTTTATTTTATACTATCCTTTGTCTGAAAAAGAAAGAAACCCAAAAAAAAACCCCCAAAAAAACCCCAGAAATACTTTGCCTTAATGAGTACATCAGTGGTTTTTTAGCACTTAAGAACTGATGTCTYGTTTTGAGACAATAATAATGGCAATGATAAACTGTGATTATGATTTGACTAACAAGAATGAAGTAGTGTGATCTTAGGTTACAAGAAGTGCAATATGTGGAGACCAGAAATACCTTTTCTAAAATATAAGATGAGCTTGGGGAAGAGAAGAATAAGAACCAGTGTAAAAGTAAAAATACTACCTTGATCATTATGATCTTGTTTAAATGATCATGGCAGACATAGGAGGAAGGCTGGGGGTGAGATGAGAGTGAGAAGTGGAATGCACTTCAGGATCATCTATTTGTTCATGTGGAGACTCAATAGCTTTTTCGGGTTTTTTTCCCCACCKGTTCCAAAACCTTTTCATGTCCATATGCTGGTGCCCTCTTTCAGAAAAGAGTCAGCACCTTAGCTATTACTAATGCTGAACCCAGCATGGATGGCATATTATTTCAGSTGCAAGGGAGAAATATTTTGCAATGTTAAAATATTTACAGGCATCCTTAAGCATAAAAATCTGTCCCACTTTTAGAACATTGAATATACCAGAACAACACATGACCATTGCACAATGAACTGAAATCTACAAAGTTCTCATAAGTACTTTCTGTTTGCACATTTAAACAAGTGCAACTCTGTTTGTAAATATTGCAACCCGGCAAAGCTCTTGCCATAAAAATAAAGGCGTTCAGATTCACCAAAACTTTAATCCTCAGAAAAATCTTACTTTCCTCACATACTATGCAAGGATGGAGCTCAGGTCTAGAAAATACCAGTACAGAGCTTATAACACCAGCAGAAATATAACACCAGTGCTTGTGGATATGCCCCACCAGATAGAAAGCTTTAGAGGTGAAAGGGATCACAGCATATACACGATTTTATGTATTTCAGAAGTCTGGTTTCTACAGTTGAAGACAAACAGGTGCCTAATCCTCTTTTCAAAAACGAAATGTGGTAGCCTAAAGCTGAAAAAGAAAGGGAATCTTCACCTTTGATAAAAGAAAGTATCTTTCCAGGGCAATTACAGATGGCTGAAATTCAAATATTGCTATTTCTGCAGTCGTGACCATGACTAGCACAATTGCTGTTCTGCAAGGCTGCAATAACAGATATAGAAATAGATCTCAGCAGTTTTGTGTTTTATTAGTCAGTCTTCACATTCATTATATACACACAAGAATGGAAATATATCTGATTGGTTCAGCCTCCAGTCAGTCTGAACTGCATATCAGAGATTCTTGTGATGTATTTTTCTATTACATATTTTTTCTGCTTTGTCTCTTTTCCACCAGGATGCCTGGGTCAATAGATGTGTTCCTTTTAAAATGGACTCTGTTGGTAAGCCAGAGCTTTGAGTAACACTGTCTTGCATGTCACCTTTTAACACTTACATCATTTCCCTCTGAGCTGTCTTTTCTTTCCTCTTATCACCTTAGCAAATGCAAATGAAGTAATTATCTAGTTAAATTCTGAACAGGCATTATTCATTTGAGAGATCGTTACTTTGTAGTGCTAAGGAAGCATTTTTTCCCCCASCTTTGGCACTTTACAATAAACTCATTCTGATCTAAATTGATTGCTCTGGGATTATCTTGGAGTCATTAAAATAATGCTGTATTGACTTTTACTAATGTCTTTAATTGGCAATTTAAAATTTCAACAATTTGAACTAAATATGCACAGGTATAGCTCACTTTGGCTGTATATAATTTTGATATGACTGATTCAAATTTTATTTTGACTATTACATGATTGGTCTCAGAACCAATTGTGGTTTTGGTGGAATAAAGGTGATGGCAGCAAGGAGGAAGGGAGCACCCCATGGTTGTTGAGACAGGGAAGGAAAGAGAAGAGCAGGAAGTGAGCAGTCTTCCAGGAGTGACTTACCGACAATGGTAACTACTGTTTTGTGAATTCAACTCCAAACAATCCATTGAACTCTGTGTAACACCATAAATTTCAGGTTGATTTTCTATCCAGTTTGTATCCATACCCATAKCAAGGCAAGAATATTCTTTCCACATGCAAGAAAATCTGATGGTTTAAGCAAAGACCATGTAAAACTTTATGGGAAGGGCTGATTTGGCTACAGTTTAAAGAAAAATGTGTGTGTGTGATTTCATATCTAGGAAATACATTTATGGTTTGATCTAGGGGATATATTTTTGGTTTGAATCTTTGTTTTGTTAACTTAGCAGATAAGAAATATCATAGAATCTTTTGTGATGGCTTCTCTTAAAATAAATCTTAAATTTGCAGAGAGGGTTAACCTTATTAGACTGAGACTTTCTCTTCCTCCAGCACTTTATTTTCTCCTTCTATAGCACTTTAGGTATTTAACATTTGTGTGAAAACAAAGTATGCCACAAAAACATCACATTATTCTGTGATTTCTTCACATCTTTGGTAACACCCAGGTTCATGGGTTTCTCTGCTACCTCTGAAACTAGAAAGTTCYAATTTCTTTCTGGACCTCAGCAGCTGTCTGGACATGATCCTGGACAACCAGCTCTTGGCAGCCCTGCTTGAGCAGGCAAGTTTAAACAGATTATCTCCAGAGGTCCCTTCCAACCTCAACYRTKCTGTGATTTGTAAACTCACCAGTRTTTGAGGAAAGATTTGAAGGTGGCCAGGTTGTTGGTAGATATAATTAACATCGTTTTAATTACTGTTGAGTTGTTTAGTTTGTTTGCTTGTGGTAAGAATGTATCATAAATTGAAAAATGAATAACTGATGAAATTACACCACCAGCTGTTTTACAGAGTTTTTCTCACAGAAGTATTTTGGTCATGTGACAATGAGTATGAGTCTTCTGCTTTCTTAGGGCAGTAGCAGCATAAGTCATAGCTAGTAAAAATTGCATTTGCTTAGTGAAAAACCCTTAACCAGATGTTCAATAGATGTGAAAACAAATGCTTTGGATTTTTAGAGTGTGTCTGATGSGTAAAGGCTGAAAAGCACTGAGGATGCAAGATGATCAGTCAGAGATTATTTAGTACCAGTGGCCTCTGTGGAGGGTTGTTGAGACAGTGTATCTTGCTGTTAACCCAAATTCATTCAAAATGTTCCGACTGAAAAACTTTGGTGGCAAATCTGAATAATTATTATTTTATGATCCAGGAAAACAACTTTTTTTAAAGTTATTTGACCATTACATAAGAAGAATGGATAATCAAGGACTTCCATATTTCATACAAATTATAGCTAATTTAGAAAATCAAAGTCATATAAAAAAAGGCCTTTTCCACAGATATTGCTAGTCTTAAATGTAAAGAAGATTTGTAAGGAAGATGCATTGAACAAGAAACACATTGCAACACCATCCCCCCTTTGGACTGATTTAATGGCTTAAATAATCTACTTATGCATATATATATACTATTAAAAAGTGATTTGTAAGCAGGCTTGTTTGAGTAGTAGGCATCCAGTATCATGGATTATTTAAATAAGTGGCACATTTTAAATTTCATATTTTATCATGCCCTTTTTTTTTTTTAATACCAACAGAAAATTGAATAGGTTAGTTTAATGTTCAGAACAAATTAGCTGGTAATCTTTAACTTGGGTTGGAGATAACCCATTAGTGCTACTGCACTTTCAATTAAAGGAGGGGTAAAGATGTGTATCTGTTAATCATAAGCATTCATATAATTTTTCCACATGCATTTGTGTAGTTCAAGAGCTTGACAGATGTTGACACAAAACGTGGGAAGTCAGGATGTATTTTTCCCTTCACATTATACTAAAAGTTTCAATGACTAATACTTCTCAACTGGSTTTTAAAAGGCATTACTGGCTTTTCATGACCTTACAGACTGTACATGGAGAGACAAGAGATTAAGGAATGTTACAATGAAATGAGAAAAAAAGACAAAGGCCTACGCATTCAACTTCTGCTGYGAAATTACAAAACATTGGAAATGTTCAGTATTTGAACATTCACTCAAGCTGGGAAAATCATGGAGTAGAAGAGAGTTCTGGAGACAAGRGAAGCTAGTTTTCTGCTGTCTGTGGTCTTGTAGAGGCTGTTTACTTGTTTTCAAAAAGGGGAAAAGTAAACTTTTCTTTAATACATTTTCCCAACTTTCTGCCTTCATTCCCCTCAGTGGCTGGCATTGCATTATGGAATAGGAATTAATGGAGTAGTGGAGGCAAGTTTCATAGATGTGTTTTCCATATCAAGAAATTTGAATTCCAGGACAAGGAAGTGGGGTTCTTTTGTTTTTTCTATTGTGTTCAGAAGTGTGTATAAATCTCAGAAGCAAAGTCTTAAAGTGACTTGTGGGGATCTGAAACATTGGCACAACTTGTAACGTTGAGCCTTTGTGGGCTCAATGTTGAGCTAATAATCTGACCAACTGAATAAAAAGGTGTTTAGAATTTGAAGTTTCAAAATGGAATTAATTAGAATTTAAAATTTACAGATAGAACCACATTAACAAAAAAGTTTTTCTATTCTCTGAACTTYTACTTCTGAAATTTCAAGTACCCTAACCTTAATGGGCATATAAATCAAAATACTGAACTTCATTATTATTTTATATGAAACATCAGTTAAGGGAAAAGAAATGCCATTAAAATATTTTTTTAAAACTATTCAGAAGACGTTTTTAATTACTGGCTTACACTTCAAAACATTACTTAAAATTTTAAACATTTTTAATCTGGAGAATTCAAAGCAATGTATTTTTTTACCTTATTGGGCTATTTAAGGGTTTTAAAAAAATCTAGACATGGGATTCAAATTACTTATTTCAATGGATTGATATTTTATGATAGAATGCATTATTTTGAGCAAATAGAAAAGATCCAGTTCCCATTCCTTTAAATTTGGAGTGTTAGTACCCAAGAAAACTAAATAAAACAATTTTTTCTTAGGATTGTTGTTAATGCTCTTTGTTGTTCATATTAACAAAATAACAAAGAATATCAGTTCTGGGTCAATAATTCAGTGGATTGCTACCATAGATTTATGCCATGATCATCAAACACAATCAATGTTGCCTTCAAGAATTCAGTTGTATTCATAAAAGAGGAAATTAATTGCCAGAACAGTTTTGGGGGGGAGGGGGGGAGTGGGGTGGTTAGGCTTTTTTTGTTTATTTGCTTGGGTTTTTTTAAATAATAACAGTTCTGACAACCAGAATGCATTGGAGAACTGTATTAATTGTCCATCTTTGACAGTTATCATAGACATCCTTTTGTTGTAGGAAGCTAAGAATATTTACATAAATTAAAATTAATACCATGACTTGAAATAAAGTAGACACTATTGATTCAAGGGACATAAAGATTCTACCCAAGTCCAAGATTCCTAACATTCTTATTACATTTTCTAATATATCCTTTGTTTTTCATAGAAGTTAAAGGATGAAGTCAAGGTTAACCTCGACATTTCAAATAATGACATTTCAAATAGTGTCTTTCAGAGCCCAGCAGTCTGCTCCATTCTGCCTTGCCTGCTCCCTCTCTAATTTCTAAGGGGATGGTTACTTATTTAGGCTGAGATTYTCACTGTTGGTTGCTAGCAGTGGAAATTGATCAATACCAATTTTCATAGCTATGTTTTTAAGGTAAATGCAAGATCCATTTATTACAATCAAAAAGTAATCAACTATCAAATAGAAATTGGATTTGGGAAACTAACACCCCTTGGAAATGGTATTTTATGAATAATCTGTATTTCATCCAGTCATCCTAAAAKTCTAAGTATATGAGAATGTGCATTAATGAAGTCTATTTTCAAAGGTAAATTTAATTTATAGTCAGATTCTGATGTTTAAATCACATTATACATTTTTAATTCCTTACATAKTTGAAAATAAGGAACTCTACCGTCTCTCACAGGTAACAGGCAGAACTGTCCACTGTCAGAGATGAGAAAAAACCGTGACATTATTCAGTCATTGCTCATAAGGAATGGAACAGAAGATATTAGAAGCATTCAAACATTAGCCCCAAAGTTTTAATTAACAAGAAAAAATAGAAAATAATTGCATCCAGAACTCATGATTTTACATGTATTCCTCAAAGCTTTGGTTAATTGCAAAAAAAGAAAGACTATTTCTCTGTTCCTYTAGAGAGTGACTCTTTCCCCCTCCCTGCAATTTCAACTTGAGAAAGCCATTTCTATTTCCAGAAAGCACTGTCTCTTGTTTATAAAATAGAACTGTGAGACAGTGATTCACTGACACCTTAGAACTAGTCTGCAAAACAACAGCTCCCAAAGGTGATTTTTGCAAGAATGGCATCAAATCATAATCAGTCACCATTTATTGTCAATGAGGCWCTGGATGTCACCAAGTAAACTGAAGAAATTAATTAAAAAATGTCTGGTATCAGTGGCATCTCGTTATTGCTCTTTGACCTCTCATTTCTCCATCTCCCACCAATCACTTTTCCCTTTTTAATTATTTTCATGAGTTTAAGAAAATATAAATATGGAAACAATTTAAAATCTATATAATAAAATATACCATTTTCTGATACTTACCTGATTAATAAAACATATTGATTCAAGCATTTCTCTGGTTTCCAATTCCACAGAAGAAGTGGAAACACTTATCATCCTGACTGCATATCTATACTTTTTTCTTCTATGAATCTGAATTACTGGAAAKAGTTGAAAAGTCTGTTATAAATCACCTCTGCACTGCTGGCCAATTTGTGTTTTAACTTTTTCAGCATTTTKTAGTCTTCCATGCTGCTCAGGAATGCCCATAAGGTAAATGATGAGGTTGCTACCGTGGCATTAAGACGGAAAAGATCCTTGGTTTAAGAAGGAATAAAAAMCAAACAAGGATGTTCTGGGTATGTCTGTGATTACCACAGGTCACTTTCTACATGTTTTTAATTATGTTGGTAATGATGTTGAAGCTGAAAAAGCTTGACTGTTGTTGAAATTTATCTATTTACCCTAACTAAGCAATTTTCTTTCATTTCATTGCTTATCTCACATTGGTTTTTTTTCATAGAAGGGAATTACTGTTGTCATAAACAGGTCTATGAGATCTATGAGATCCATTACAAGATTTTGGTGTTGATACCCAGTTTTAATAGGAAATGAGGATAGAGAATGCGATATTAAAACGTTATTTCTCTTCCTTTTTCCTGSGTTTTTTTAATCAAGAACAAAATTTAGTAGTTTATCCATTTTTCCCCTTTGGAATGATTTGCACTTCAGGATGAATTCTACATACAGCTTGTCAAAGAATCATTTTGGTTGGCTGTGGTTCATCCATATAAATTGAATACTTCAAAGATTTTTCTCACTTTGACCTGCATCTCAAAATCCCTGCAAGAAACTGCATCACACAAAAAAAGCAAAGTGATCAGAGTGAATAATCTTGGACCACACAGAAGGGCTCAGAACTAATGTCTCATTGCTATTTGCTTATCTATACCTGCTAGCTCAGCTGTGGGCCCASAAGAAGCAACCTTCTGACAGTTTTAATGTAATATGCAGGCTTTAAAATCCTTCAAACTGAAACTTCAGATGAAATTGATGTTCTGTGTGCCAGCTCCATCAGAATCACTGCATTAGAAATATACCTCCTACAAAGCAGATTCACACCTGTGGGGGTATGTGTGCAYGCTTGTGATGGCTGTGAGGAAGGAGCTGCTTAATGCAAAATGATGCAGCTCTACAGAAATCTGTGATTCTGCTTAATGTAAGAGACAATTCCCATACGGAAAACAGAGTACAGAAAGAGCTTTTCAAAGTTTTTGTATTGAACCAGTGATGTTTGAAATATGTGTTTATAAAGGCTCCATGGAAATTTCTAGTTTGACTGAAAATTTTTCAAGAACCAGTTTCACCTAAAATCGTTCTGTAAAATTACTGGAATAACATCTATACAGTAATACTTAGAAYTATAAGGATAACAAGCAAAATATTTCCATTAGCTTTTAAAGGAATGTATTACAATATTTTGTATAACACAAAAAGTCCTAAATTGGGCTTCCATTGCCAATCAACATGAAATTAAATATAAGATAACATGGTTTTTCATGGACAGAATTTTTTTTTCAATACTTATACCTGGCTAAAATCTTATTTTTCTGAACATTAAAGGAGAAGGATTACATGCAAAAGATGAAATTACTAAAATCCYCCAATCACAGCAATTCATAAACATTATATTACTAAAATTATTAATGTAAATAAAATATAATTTAAGACACCATGGAATTTGTTCCTGAGCAGAATATATYTCTAAGTTATCAGATACTGGTTCAGTCCTGAAGCAGTATTCATGGAATTAGAAAGAAAATTTTCTTTTATTGCATTTTCTAAATAATAAAACTTCTGGTCTATGCTTCAAGGCAAAGTTTTAAGTAAAATTTGTGTTTAAATTATTTCAGCAGGGGTATTTTTTAAAGAGAAAATGAGAGACACAGAGAAAACTAATATTTCATTTGAGYATTTTAATAGCAGCTTATTAATTTCCATACAATGAAAAGCAGTTCCAGTGTCAATGGGCTTGATTTGAAGCGCTGCTTCTCTAAACTTATTGGGATTTCACTGCCACTTATTGTGATATGTATCACACTTTAATTAGCACAGAAATGGTGGTATAGAGTTTTAGATCAATAATCTTCAGTGAAAAAAATGTTATTTTTATTGACACAGCTTTAATGAAGCAGTTTTGAAAAATATCATGTTCACTCACCTGTCAACATTTTTCTGAGCCTTTTAGTTACTCATAAAAATCAGTATAACTTTCTTGGACTGTGTGATACGAAAGAAAAACTGCCATTCTGAGTTCTGCCATCCCGAGTTCATGTCTGGAATTTTTATTTTTTTTTTTAATATTAAGAAAAACCCTAAAACCATCCAGTACATTCGAAAGCAGTACCTGAACTATTCAATTTTAGTTTTTAGAAAGAGTATTTAAAATTTTTTTTGGTAAAGATTGAGGCTAGGCCATCAATTTATCTATGTATTTAATCACCACAGTGCATAATAATATACATAAACATAATTGGAAAACAACCAGGGTGCTGTATTTTCTCCTCCTATGAAGGAGTGTTCTATCAGAGGCTAGGGCAAGGAGCAGGATGTTTTGCTTAATTTGTTGCCATTCTTATTTGTTTTTCCTTCTTACCTGTTTTAATGAAATAAAGAACAATGGAGAGGCAAATACAAGTTGGTGAGTGATTTGAAGGTCATTCCCATTGAATGGTCAAACCCTATTGAAATCRTACATTCTGGATTTCTTTCATCAACTCTAGAAAGACACTGCATTGCTAGATCTCTGCCTGCCCACTGAGATTTCTTTTTCYCAGGTGTAAAGTTCTTCCAGAGCTTTATAATCTTTATTGTCCTAAAGGACTACAAYTGTCTTCTTGGTTCAAAGACTTCTATATTATCTTTAATGTAACCAGAGCCTGAACTATTAATTGAAATCTCTTTAAGGCACTGCAAAAAAAAAACATAGATAGGAACAACAAAGTCACAATGACAACAGTTTTGAGGCTGCTAACTTTGACAAATCAAATAATTATTTAATCTGAAATTTTAGCTTTCCTTCTTYTGTGTGTGAAAATTAATGTCTTTCAATGTATGTAAATGTAAATCCTATTTGTATGACTCTGGAGTTGTTCTCAAAATCAGAGGGATGACTGTGTGTTTGGGTGAACATTAATAATTCTTAGCACTTTACTCAGTGGCATCTTTAGAGGAATAAGTATATTTCTCAAATAAATTGTGTTTTTTAAACGTATTTTTGAAATTTTTATATTTTACTCTAAATTAATTTGTTTCACACAAGGAGTCTTTTTAAAAAATTTTTAAGACTGGATTTATTTWTTTTTTTTTTTACTATTTAAAGAAACTATTTACATGAGTATATTTGGAGTGTGGTTGAAGTCTACACACTTCTGCCAGAGATTAATGTGTCAATTTTGAATTTTATATTCATTCTATACATTGGAAAAGCTGTACATTAGRTTCTGTCAAGAACTGATCATAATTGTCATAGCACAACTAGGTGAAAATCAGCTGATTGTAATGAAAWATATTTATCATCTTAAATCTTCTAAAAGAAAATAGGATTAAAAAAATCATTTATATAACAGCAAACGAGAGCAATGTGTAACATTTCCAATTTTCCTTTTCCATTCTTTCTCCCACTCCCTTTCCTGTTTCCTTCAGACAAAGCCAGGTATTTACTCAAGTTAGTGAGTTTTCTGGCAAGGGAATAGATTTTTGTTCTGTGTTTGCATAGTGCCTTCTATAATGCTTAGACCATGATAAGGAATACCAAATACCAGTAAGACACAACCAGAAAAGTAATTCCATCTGAGCAGAAGTTATGAAGCTTGGTTTGTATAATATTCATGTCCTGTAGTTGGATTTGTGATTGTGCCTACAAKGATGAACTTCTATTAAAATTTTCCTGTGGTCATTTATAATAGCTTTTTCTTATGTTGATCTCCAAGATTTAAAAAGGCTTGAGTCTGCTTAATACAAGAGATAGTTCTTGTATGGAAAATAAGGTACAGAAAGAGTTTGTCAAGAGTTTGTTTCTATAGAACTAGTGATGCTTGAAATATGTGTTTTAAAAAGGTCCCTGGGGATCARCTGGTTTGACTCATCTTTCTTCTCTTCATTGAAGGCTTTATTAAAAGTCTCTCTGTATACAATTTTCTACTTTTATGATGCTTACCAAATTTTATCACCTAAATCTCTGTTAGACRTGATCAAAATTGACCAACAAGTTCTAAGGATTTCAGGGAAAAACTGAGAGAACTCTTTTCTTAGGAAACCAGTCTACAGACCTGTTACAATAGAGTTATAATAATTATCTTGCTTCCTATGCTTGCAAAGCAGAGAGATAGAGTTTGCTTTTCTCCTTGTCCCTAGGAAAATAAAATATTTTAAAGTAAGAAATTACAATATCCATCTAGATCCCACTTCAGTGGAATGTACCCAAGCCTGGGACTTGTTTAAGAATAAACAAGAAGTAAACAATCTTGACACAAAACAGGCCTATCTTTTTGCTAATAGGATTTCCTGTCATGAACTTGTGTGGACCCTATCCTGCCAAAAAATGGTTGCTGGAAGCCATGGACCCAGAAGGAATATGGTGTGACAGACACATTGGTTTATCCCCTTGGTTGGCCTTTGTTCAGCCATGCCAATTCCATTTGACCTCRGTATTAGTTGCTCCCTTCAGGGACTACACAGATCTCCCTCTACACCCACTATCTATTAGCATAAATGTTCAGTTTGCCTACCATAGTGGTACAGCACTGATCATTGATATTTTTCATGGCTCATATTTTCTCCCTGTTTCACAGTTTATGAACTTAGCTTAAGGAGACTATAACCTAACAGAGTTATTTCATAGGAAACTGGGTGTATGGATACTTTTGAAATTCTGGGTTTACATGTCTAATCTAAGCCACAGTAAATTATTCTCTCTATCATTAGTCAGGCTTTAAGTAAGCAAAAGGGAATATTGTATTGTCAATTTGTTCTATTAGTTCATTCTATTTAGAAAATAGACTGCCAAACAAATCTAACACTTGCTTTTGCCTCCTTTATTTCTCTTCTCTGCACCACCCTGTTATTATTCCCTTTAGTCTGCACAATCATTTAGGCTGTGCTTCTTCCTTCCTTTTGTACAATATGTCATCCACAGTCTGTAATTGTTTATCCTGCCATTACATACACCACAAGCTTTTACACACAGTGAAATGGTTGTTCTGGGTATAAAAGGAACTGTAAAAAGAAGTGTAAAACTTGTGATGTATAACAGGAGAGTGAGTGAAAGGAATATGGATTTTATGTCTCTAAGTGCTTATGAAARGATGAAAGGACAGTGTCTGACTCCTTCCTAGAACTTAATTGGAAGAATGGTTAAGAAACTATCATCCAAAGCATGCTATTTGAACAACCCAGAGCAAAATTCCACACCAAGTGAAGTAACTGATATATTTTTGAAATTMTATGAATGAGGGTGAAGGCAAAACTTGGCCTGTAGCATCTAAGGAGTCAATATTTCTATGATGATTTTTCATTTGTAGGAAAAATGAGATGCAAAACCTTGTGTCAGATTTTATTGATGACCAAAGTTCAGTAATTACTTAGCAASCAGTGAATTACGTACATTCCAGTGAAAGTCAATCTCAGCTAGTTTCAAGTCAAACTAGTTGTGCGCCATCTCTCACAAAGACAGAAGAAATCTTGAAGCCAGATGGGCATGGGGCACCCAAGGTGCTACAGGTTGGGAGGTTCCTCAGTGTTGGAGCTAAGAGGCTTTCCCCAGGCCATGTCCCACTGCAGGTCCTGCTGCCTGATCCCCTCTGTTACCCCCTTCCTTGTGGAGCTGAGACTGAGCAACTCCCTGCTGCTGCTCCTGGGGGCAGCTCTGTGGCCATTTTGTCTGGTRCTGGTGGCCACTGCTGCTCCTGGGCCCTCTCACATCTCTTGTTCAACAGGGGCATGGAGGGAACTCTGTGCCTCCTTGTCACAGGGATGATTCAGCCACACAGCAGGAGCAGCATGTCCTCCACACCCAAATGTAGCAGAATGTGAACTCTGGCTCAGCAAGAGGCCACCTGAGTCTTACCCAAGCATGYGTTTTTAGAGAAATTGCATTTTATCCTTTCTCCTAAATAAAAGAAAGATTCCCTTTCCAAACTCATAGAYATCTCAGGTAATCCACAAGAGTCTTTTCTTATCAGTCACACTAAATCCATTGTTACACTGTCTATCAAGACTGGTAAGAAAAATCAAGTGTTTATCCACARAAAGTTGTGAAGTTGCCAGTCTTATTGTTATTTTTTTGCATAAAGGGTCTGTGTTCCTTTTTTGACTGACATATTTTCCAATGTTTTTGAATGTATGCTACTGATACTTTTGGGGTTTCTCCAAACAATCTGCAAGCAAAAAAAAACCAACTTTTTTGTTTCACTCCTTCACTCCTCCTCCCTCCTCCCCTCTGCTCCAATAACTGTAACTGAATATTTTCATGTATCCCTTCCCTTSAGTCAGGTTGCTGATATTAAAAAAGAAAAAAATTACACCACTTTGGGACTTTTAAACAGATTGCAAGAGTTGGCAATGAGCTACACAGGGAGGATAACATTTTAGAGGGTACATTAAGGATGACATCTCCAAGAAATTATTTAGTCAATGGAAAACCTCTCATAGGGAAGTCAGATAGGATTTTTTTCCTATTTATGCAATGTGCATTGAGGAGTATAGATTTCTACTAATTATTCAGTCTTAGGCAKTCATAAATCAGCTGTTGAATAATCATTGAGACTTTCTATTGATACAAGTACTAGTAAATCTGCCAACATTCATCTCATCTCTTGCATTGGTTTTATTTTGATTTTTGATCATAAGAATGCATATCAAATTGCAAATAACCATGCTCTATGCATACCTACTCAAGGTACTCTTTTTTTTTTTTTTTCCTCTTAAGAGGACAAGGGGAAACAATCATTTTAAGGAGCAAGCATTTGTTCTACTTCTATCAYTGGGATTTTTCTGATGCCTGATCCATCCTGGTGGAACTAATGGATGTGGGTCTAACTGAGATGGCATTTGTTCTTCATCCATTAGTATTCTTTTTCCACCAAACATGTAATGCCCTGTCTCTCTACTGTTGGATTCTTTCAATATAAAGCTTTCTGCCCTTTACTAGAGGTGTACTGACAAATCTTTCTGTGTTTCTTACACTAATTTTAAAACCTTTGATGAAATACCTAATTTTTAGGATCTAAATATTTATTCCATTTTATACTTTGCCACCAAGTAAATTAATTTAGAACACATTGTTGTACAAGTCTTAGAACATATGGCACCTAATAGCATATTTTATATCATATCTGAAGCTACATATTCATGAGTTATTCTTTGTTTTAATTTGAATTGTTTCCCAGAACACAGTCCATAGTTCTAACCATACAAAGTCACTTATGTGACATACTGYTCACCAGCACCAAAATACCACTTYAAAAAAAGAAATAAAGCMTTACACACARGAGAGCTTGCATATTCCMTATAGATATTTCAGAGGTTTCTGGATGCTGCTCATTTGTCTCATTAGTTTGTGGCTTGGATTTATGAGGAATAATAGTGCTAATATCCTATTCCGTGACTTAGCAGAAGTAAAAATTCAGACYAGAATTTAAAATAGAGGGATATGTGCAGAATAGTAGTCTGTTCAAACAAAGGGAACAGAGTATCTGCACTATAAGTATGGAGCAGGTTATCATCATCAATAAGGAGAAAGCTTTACTGTTAGGAAAGTAAACGTGGTGATGGACTCAGAAATTTTAAAAATTTTATGATAATTTGAAATCTGTTCATTAAAATTACGCATAAGCAAGATTTTTAAATAAATTCACACTTTTTTAAAGTATGGTTTATGTGAATATATGAAAGTCTASTATCAACTATGCTTTGACAATTTTTGCTTTTTGAAGTCAAGTTCAACTTCTTCCTTAGATAAGAGCTTAAATAATTATATTTGCAAACATGTCATTGATGATAGCAATTAAAGAAAAGTATTTTGCAAGCCATCCTTCTTATGTATTTATAGACAAATATTTTGGTCTGTGGAGATTATTCACAAATACTGACTAAAAACATTACTGCACTGGGTTCTTTGTCCTGTGCAAATTCTTCATATTGATTCAGAATTATAGATCCAATGTCTTTCTATCATTCATTCAGCTGGATTCTTTAAATAGAACARAGGTCCATTTTAGACTCTCAGTCATTCAGTTCCTAATTTRGTTTCTTATTCATATASAGATCCAGAGCTAGGCTGAAGAAARAAAAKAATAGCTTATGCACSTGACTGTCTATCTGAAATAGGTTTGAAAGAGTAAAGAGTAAACAAGAAATTGAAGACCCAAGCCACATTATTTCGGAATTGCTACTGTGCAGGATTTGTGGTTTGTTATTTCGGTTGATTAATGTTTTTTTTAAAGGGAACTGCAGGACAAATTTTCAGAGTTATTATTTAAATAGGAGCATATATTTTCACTCTTTGTTTTGTTAAGAATCTCAGCAGAAGAAAAAGATTTTTGTTTTCTTTGTGAGTTTCCAGTCAAGATTACACAGAGAACATGCATTACTATTTCGACTTTCCATAGGTGAGGGAAGACATTTCCTGGGGACTTTAAACCCCCTCTAGTTTCTGCTGTAACTAAGCTGTCAGAATAACACTGCAAACAAAATTTGTGCCTCAGACTGTTTTCTTGCTAAGTGTAAGTTTTTCACAGAAGGCAGCATATTTTTATATTGAAAGAACCGACAACAAAGAGTTGGATCTTAGAACTCYCATAAAAGAAAGCAGTTTCACACATTGAAATCAGTGCCCTGTACAAGGAGGTGCAAAATTCTGTGATTTTGAAATRTTCCTCTCAATTAATTTGAAGGTAGTGTAAATTTGACAATAATGCTTTTTGACATGTAAAGCAAAGGGGAAATTTATCTCTTTTATTACATAGCTCTTTGAGAGTGAATTACCTTTYTGGGTTGTTTATTATTTGTATTTCTATAAACCTGGATTAAATTAAAAGGTCACTATAAATTCACRCTTAAATTGTCTGCAAATTAAAATTCTGTAGGTTAATGAACAAATTTATGTACTCTCTGATTAAAAACTTTTTTTCCCAGTCAATAGAGTTTCTGATTATGGCTTTTTCAAGAAAATGAGATATTATGAAAAATTATATATCTTAGCATTGTTTTCTTCCATTTTCTTTTGTTCACTCTGGTGGTGTATAACATCAACCACAAGTCACTTGAGAAGTTTAATTCATTTGTATAAACTCACATTTACTTCTCTTGCACTGATTTTAGAATTTTCCTTCCTGTTTTTCCTAAAGCATCTTGTTAGAGTTTACCATTATGCCAGCTTTAACTTCATTGAAGTAATAWGGCAAAATTACATTCTGTGCAGTCAAGCACAGAAAAGAGAGGCAATCTTTGCTAGGACATGCCTTGTTTTCACTCTTAGCAAACTACTTGAATTATATAAATGATAAGTTTTTGGCCTTTTTTTTTTTAATCATGGTGTAGTCCAATCATAAATTAATGTTTTTCTCATTTTTCTAATAATTAAAAAATTTTATGCTTGCTTCTTTTCATTGCAATGAGAACAGGCAACAATAAGATTTATATGATGTATAACTAATTCTCTAAGATCTAAAAAAAACTTAAAAAGGGCATCGTAGAATGTTGATAGAGAAAGAAAATGGCAAAATGACTGCATAGGTTCCCCACAGAGTTAAAATGTCTTGGTAGGTCTCTTCAGGCTCTTTTAGATACTTGGTCTATTTCTAAAAGCAAACACGCAAGTTGTGAATGTGATATACCTGAATGCTTGGAGTTTTGAAAGTTTGAAGCCCTTAAGTGATTGCTATTTTTATATCATTCTTATTTTAGCTGTGGAAAGAAAGTAATAAAGACTGTTGCTAAGAAGAAATAATGAAGTACTGGGAAAATAGTTGTTAAAATGTTAAAAATGTAAATAAACATTTAATTGCAGTAATGTTTAAGCCAAATTATTTATTAGTATTCCAGATATATTATTGATAGGCAATAAATGCTTTTGTAATTTCTTTTGGTAATCATTGAATTTGAAATCAAAGATGTGTTATCACTGCAAGACAAAATGTATCARCTTTTGTTTACTTTAACAAATGTCAGTATCCCAAAGAGATCACTCTCAAGTGTACTCAAGTCACGGTCCACTGTTGTTAGGTGATACTGTAAMAGGAATGTTTGTGACAACTGACCTTCTTCTAATGCTGTGCTTCTTGTCTTGTAAAAGGGAAGCTGAGCTTTGAATGCAAATAATGTGTGAAAACCTGCTTAACTGCCCAGTAATTTCAGGCASTTCTCATTCTACAAGCAAGTGCACAAAATGTTGAGAGGTCCTGGAGATGCTTAAAAAAAATTAAAGCTTTGCATTCTATTTACATAGGGAATGCAATTTTTTTTATATTCTCCACTTTTAATTTAAATAATTGCTTTTAAATATTTTACAGAACTCATCCCCAAAACGTKGAATCTTCCATTAAGTGTACTAAAGGATTGTTTACCTGACATTATTTTCCCTCATGCTTTAAGATGCATGCTATTGATGATTTGGTTGGCTAACTTTTCATTTAAGCAGTGTAGAATATCACAACTGAATAGAAAWTATTCAGAATAGAGTTCTAGAAGGCCTGATTAGCACCTGTGGGACTCCAGTGAGGTTTATGCTCTCCAAATTTACTTTAGCAGAGGTATAAACAAGAAAAGAACAAAACACTGTTTGAGTTTTCCCTCAYCAAGACAGTGGAAACAAGACAAAATTTAAGGAAACATGCCAAGTCAACTTCAAAGAGTATCTGTGTGTACACAATGTGTACTCTGCACATATTAATGAATGCAGTGAGAACAGTTTTCTTTGTTGATTTTGTGTGTCTCTGCATTTTTTAACAACTTTTTTCTTTGTTATYCCTCTCTGCACACAGCCAAACCTTAATCTGGATTTAGAAGCACTTGTTTAGTTTACTAAGAGCTGCAGTTAAGCTCATTAGAGCAGTGATCTAATTAAAAGAGAGCAGGCTTGGTCATTTACGTGCTGTCAGTTTTCAGYACCTTTTCAAAAGGACAAAAAGGGTGGAGGACAAGCTCATTCTTGATGCATGAAGCTGAGAAAAAAATCCTAGAATGTAGTCTATATAATTGAAAGAACGGCATGCATGCTTATATGGATAAGCATATGTAGAGAAAGGGGTTGGTAGACCAGGAACTGATTTTCACTACCATGGATGCCTGTATTTGAACAGTGCTTTTATGGATTGATTGGGCCAAATTTAATCACTGCACATTTGAAATATGCGTTCCAGAAAATTTTTCTATTCAGGAAATCAATCAATGTTTTTTAGTGATTGATGAACATTTCCCTARCCCACAGAGAACTTCTAGAAACTTTCCATTTGGATTACATTAAAAAATTAAATTGCTTGTAAGGGATAACTCAGTTGCACATAATTTGTGATCCACCCTGGTTCCAGGTTTGGATGTCTCAATTTAGCATAGGTAGCAAGCACTAACATCAGTATTTCTGGGGCTTTGCAGCAGTGACAAATAATGACAATACAAGGACTGACAGGAAATTTTGATCATATTAGGACATTCATAATCTGTTTCTGCAGCAAAGTTTATCCTTAAAAATATATATTTGTGTTGACTGCTGTTGTATTGATTTTTAACATACAACAAATAGGTGCAGTTGTTTGGTAAAGCCTGAAGTATAGTTTGACATTTTTGGTTTAGTGACAAAGCTCAGTATGAATATAATTCCAGGAAGTTGCCTATTTATCTACAAGGTTTCCAGCATCTATGTAATTCTGTTTCCTATAATCACATTTGCAAAACATCTGGATTAAAATTAATTGGGCTTTTTTTTTTTTCATTCTGATTTATGCTTTCATTGATCTACTCCTCCACCACAGAAGGCATTCTTGATGCTGATGGCATTTGCTGACTTAAATCACATTTTCTCAACTAACATGAGATATCAAATAATGCCKTCCAAATCTTTAAACTAAGATTTAAAGAAAAAAACTGGCTTACTACTCTAGAGTTCTATTTTTTCATCCAACAAATGGATTACAAAATTATTTTCTATCTATTTTTCATCCTTTGCCTTCACAAAGAACTTTTTTTTTCCTGCCATAGGAAACTTTGCAAAAATGACTGTGTCAGTTAGTTCTATTTCAAATATTGGGTGAGTGATCATACCTCCAAGTGTTTGTAAGACTTCTACTATTACTGCGGTTAAAAAACAAACACTAGCAAAATGTTGTGGAGGAGAAAAATAGGATCCNNNNTGAATGATCAGATTTATTTCTTTATTTTTATTTGGTTGGGAATGAATTTTGTGAATGTCTAAGATTTTGAAATTTCTTCTTATTAATTAAAATTTACTTTGTGTGCAGGATTGCACTGCAGATACGAAGCAACTTTAAATCTAGGTAGTCCCTAGCTATTTGGTTTACTTTAGGCAGTTTCTRTTTGGTGGTTGTTTTTGGCTTTTTTCTCTTAAACTTTTTTTTGAGATACAGGTGAAATAATTCTCGCTGTGCTAAAAAGGACAAAAAAAGTGACAGCTCTTCAGAAGTTGTAAGCTGTCTTGCCCTGCATTCAATACTCCAGCCTTTTCTGCTCAGTCAGTGACTAGCTACTTAGGAACAGACATGGAAGAGTAGTCATTTTTAGCTTCCAGTGAAAGCATTTTTAGCTTCTTTGTGTTTCTTCACATTCTAGAAGTGACATGCAAGTTCAGTGCTCATTAGTTCAAGTTCTGCTACAAGCTCCTATTTATGTGGGAGCTTCGGTTTGAAACAGCCCAACATTGCAAGAGAAAAGAACTGACACTTTTAAAAATCTGTGCACTGACAAATTTGTGCAGTAAGGAAGCTGAATGAAAAAACAACAATCTGCATTGGACTAGTAAATGCAAAGGTTCAGCCAGCTTTAGCATTCATATTCCTCAAAATTATTCTTAGAAAAATAAAGTACAAAGAATAAAAAACTTTCCATACACAAATGAAACACTTCTTCTCTCTTTTTCTCTTTTTTTTTTTCCCCTCCCCTTGAAAGATTACATGATGATTTATATCTTGGGCCAATGTGGAGAACAAAAGTTATATTGCTTATTGGCCAAAATCTTGCCTCTTGGCTCAGCAAGCATCTTGAACCAGTACTATTCCTGTACTCAGATTAGAGGACAGCAGGGACATGTTGGCTCTTAGTCACAAAGGCAGCTCATGACACTGCCTGCTGGCATGTCACCCCTCAGTTTTGATTTGAGCCAGTCACCACAAGCATATGTTTCTGCTGGCAAGCAGTGTATCTCACCCAGAAGGCACTGGCTGCTGGTGCCCTTCAGCCCTCTCCCAAAACAACCTGGCAGGATGTGTGCTTCTTGTCTGAGCTACACTGCCTGTGTGAAGGTTCTGGTTTTGGGTAAGGAGATCAGGATTTCTCCAAGTTTTCATACCTGGTAAAGGGTTCTGATCAAGGCCAGGAGGTTTTTTTCCTTTGAATAGYCCTTCATTTAACATCAATCTAAATTAAAATATGAGTTTGACAATACTAACATAGCATAACTGTCTTTTGAATGTCCAAAATGTACTTCAGGAATGTCCTTTTCACTTTAAAATAAGACCATTGTGCATAGTATTTTGTCCTGTTAGTCCGTGCAATACAGTATGTACAACTTGTAATATCATTCAGGTTGTCAATCCAAATAAACAGAGAACAGAGTAGCCTTCTATACTTTTACCTCATTTAAAGTCATAGTCCTTACAGATATTCAGTTATAATTATGTCCTAGTAACAAGAAAGCAGATATCTATTCTGTCTTCCTGTAGTAATTAAACAATGAAAGTCAGTCTGACAATAAGAACCTTCTTGAAAGGCTCTAAAGGCCTGTACTTCAAATGTTCCTTGAAGAAGRCAAAACACCCAGGCAGGACATGCAGGAGTCCCTTTTGATTCTTTGTGGCAACTACAGGTATTGCACGTACCACATGTAAATAATAAACTTTTTTTCAGTAAAAAAGAGTTTTTGAGACTGGAAAAACAAATCAGGTTTAAAAGTAAATTTTTTGCAAGTGTCACTTATGTCTTTTAACTACCATCCTTGCATCAGGAGCAACATCCATTCAAAAGAAGAGGTATTTCACTTCCTTGATCAAAAAATTTTTCCTGCAAGTAAAGGTCAAAATGAGTAATTTTAATAGTTTCTAAGTTTTTTTTCCCCATGTTTGGAAAACCAATAAATTTATCACTCACCCCCAAAGAGTTAAACCCTTTCCACAAGTTGTTTCAAGCAACGAACATTTTGTATGAAAAATCACAGAATTCTGTCTTTGACAGAAATGTTAATTGGCAAGTCAGTTGTCTGATTTCTCATTTTCTTTTCCCTCACAACTTTAGATTTCTGCTTTAAACATATGGCTGAATTTTTGAAGTCCTGTCCCTTTTTTTAAGAGTATGAAACTAGGATATTATCAATGCAGCATGTTTCCTTGATGTTTCATTAATGTGTAAGGATATTTCTTCCTAATTCARTCCACCCCTTTTGATTTAGATGTGTTTTAAGCCCCTCATCAAGAGATGATACTTTTAGTGCCTATTTAAGGAAAAAAAAGAAAAAAAAAGAAAAAAAAAACCCACCAAAATAAAACWAGAATAAACCCCAACTCTGACTCTGCTGATTGCTATGGAGAGTGTATCTGTCTGGCTCAGCAACTAAAAGACTATTTAAAACTTGTGCTTTTGTCTTTACATGGACTTTAAGTATCAGGATTTTGGAGCTGAAGTAATGATGTTCCCCTGCACATGATTAATGAATAAATTCTGTAAGAATCTAGTGGAGTAACAGTAAATAGTAAATACTATGGGAAGCCATTTTTACTTAAAATCACAGTCTTGAAAGTGGGTTCAGAGGAAGAGTCCATGTCCAAACTAGAATGATCTATACTTGTGTCACTGATGACTGATGTTTGTCTAGTTTGTGCTTGAAAATAGAATGACTGCTTATGAGCATGTACCTGAGGCGGTGTCCAAAACCTAATTAAAGTCAAAATACATGCATCTTTCATGTCTGAAAAAACTCCATCATACTATGGTATTTTAAAATGAAGGTAGATTCTTGTGACCTGAATTATTTTAGATACCCATATTGACTTTAGCTTATATCTTTCTTATTTAGAAGCTATTTACAGAAAGAGATCTTGCTTCTATTTTTCTAGGCATAGCAATTTCGTTCTCTGGACTGTAATCCCACAAAATCTTTCTTCATCTCTTTGTAACTCCCTAACTAATTTTTAAATTCTTTAGTATTTTGGAAATTACTCATCCTCTACAGAGTCTCATAAATAAACAAAACCAGTAAACTGTTTTTTACTCAGTGCTCACAAGTTAATGGTAGGGGTTTTTTTGTGTGTGATTAGTAACCTCAATTAATTTTCACTTTCTGTATGCCTGCTTAGTCTTAAACTCAATGAAGAGCTCAAAATTTATGGGTGCTGGCTGATTCTAATAGCTACTTTTAAATGGCATTATCTACCTTCTTCATTGTGGTGCAGCAGAGAGTTGTAAATTCCACTGTGAAAACTGTCATATTTTTTTCTCTCTATTAATTAAAATTGGAAATTTTTCAATGTCAGTCATATACTGCACAACATATTTTGAAATGTATTTTGAAATATGCTGTCCTTTCATATTCAATGTTGAACTTTAAGTCTTTCCTGAAAAAAGTTAAAGAGGGGATTTAAAAAGACACAAAAAAAGAAAGAAAACATGCTATTTAAAACCAAAGAATCATAGAATATTTAGAGTTGGAAGGGAACCACAAGAATCACTGAAGTTCAGCTCCTGGACCTACACAGGATAACCCCAAGAGTCCCAACCTGCAACTGGAAGCATTGTTCAAAGGCTTCTTGGATTCCTTCAGGCTTGGTGTTGTGACCACTTCCCTGGGGATCCTGTTCCAGTGCCCAAACACCCTCTGCATGAAGATTTCTCTTGCAAATGACCAACTTAAACATCCCGAGACAGAACTTCAGGCCATTCCTTTCATTTCTGTCACTGCTCACCAAAATGGAGAAACTGGCTTCTGCCCCTTCTCTTCCCTTCATGAGGAAGTTGTAGATGAGTTTTCATCTCAGTCTTTTCTTCTCCAGACACAACTTCAGCCACTCCTCCTACAGCTTCCTCTCTAGCCCTTTCACCATGTTTGTAGCTCTCCTTTGTACCTTCTATCTTTCTCGTATTGCAGCATCCAAAACTGCACACAGCACTTCAAATGTGGCTGCACCAGGGAGAGTAGAATGGGACAATACCTCACTCAAAAGGCCAACCATGCAGTGCCTGGTGTACCCCAGGGCTCTGTTGGCCTCCTGACTGCCAGGACACTGAGGACTCATATTCAGTGAGTCAATGACCAGGATCCACAGGTCTCTTTCTGCGATACTGCTCATCAGGTTCTCACACCCAATTCTGTATGTACATCCCAGGTGCAGAATCCAGCACTTTTTGATTGCCCAGCCCTGTAATTTGTTCAGGTCTCTCTGTAGAACCTCTCTGCCTTCCAGGGAGTCTAGAGCTCCTTCCAACTTATTGTCATTGGCAAACTTAGGATATCTTTGGGTCCTGCATTCAGCTCATTTATGTAGCATTGAAGAGCACTGGCCCTAAAGTGAAGACCTACAGAACTCATGTCCAAACAACCCATGTGTTTATCCCTTTGTATGCTGGAAATTTTATTCAGAAGGAAAGGCAAAAAGATGACATTAACTGGCTTCCCTTGATCAACTAGATGGGTGAYATTTTCATAAGAAGAAATGAAGTTTATTGAGCAGGACTGTTCCCCCATCAACCTGTTCTGGCTGTGAACAATGACTACATTGTTTTTCATTATCACMCAGAATAATCTTCTCTGATTTTTTCAGTCACTGCAGTGAAACTGACAGGCCTGGAGTTACCAGGATCAACCCTCTTGGCCCGCTTTAAAATTGGGACACATGCCAGTTTCCAATCACTGGAACCTCTTCCAATTCCCCAGACCACTGAAAATTCATTGACAAAGCTCTTCCAATGACTTCAGCCAGGTTTTTGAGTACTCTGAGATGACTCCCATCAAGTCTCATAAACTCAGACTGGAGCAGAAAATCACACACAAGTTCAGGGTTGACTGGGAATTTATCATTCTTGCTGTCATCATCTTCCACCTTAGGCCTCCAGGGGTCCTATAGGCTATCATTAGTATTGAAGACTGAGGTGTAGAAAGCATTAAACATCTCTGTTTTGTCTATGTGAGGTGGCCATCTTTGTCAAGTAACTGAATGGGGCCAATGGCCAATGTTATTTCTGGTCTGCCTTTCACTATTATGACATTTTTTAAAGCCCTTTCTGTTGTCTTCCTCAGTACTGGGCCAGCTTCAAATCTAACTAAACTTCGGCCACACAAAATTTCTCCCTTAAATGGTGAGCAGCATCTCCATAGTCCTCCCAAATTGCCCAGGTTCTTCTGGCCATCCACTTTCTTTTTTTTTTTTTTTATTCCTTTATCTGCAGAAAACCCATCCTCCAGAAGAAAACAAATAAATAGTTTTGGATTGACTCAGTTGCAACGATTTTGGCAGATGCATAGGCACAAAAAGATAAAGTTAGTTTTGCTTTTGACCTTATCCTTTATAAATATTTATTGTTCTGTATTTGATCACAGAACCACGTTGTTCTTATCATTCCTATTTGAAGTGTTGTTTAATATGGCCAATGTACGTAAAATCAGGAAGGTAAGGGAGAATGAAGGATTTTAGTTCTTTATCATCTGGTTTTAAAAAGGCAAATTATCAGAGGATACCTCTGTTCTGTTAATTGAATTTCAAATTGAGGATTTGTGCTATTTCATCCTTTCTTTCACAGACACAACACAAAAATAAAAGATTGCTATCCAGTCATACCTGAAGAAAGTGATGGCTCACATTCATTGAACAAAATATAAAACCATTTTGTTCAGCTACTGAAGTTAAATGGAGTTGTGTAAATGTGTTCAGTCTAATCATCTTCACTGTAAACAAGGACAGAAAGGATAGGAGTCAATGAGAATTGTAAGAGAAACTACTAAACTTGTGGGTACCATTAACAACCTGACATCCTGGCTAAGAAATSTGGATCTTCAGTAAGGTACATAAGAGATAAATACAGACTTAMCATCAATCAAAGTATGAAATCAAAAGGACTCTAGATACTTTGATACATGCTAATTAGAGAAAAAATACAGAGTGCAATCTTATCATCAAGYGCTTTAATTCTGTCAGGTCTTAGAAGTGAAGCATAATTGGGCCATGATAGCACTGGGTGATCTGCATGAAGGGGAAAATTAAGATCAGGAGGAGCGGTTTTGTTAGTGACAGTCTTTGTTTTGGTATCATGTTGGAGTCAGGGACACYCCTTTGGGTGCCCTGGGCAACTCAAGGCCCTCACAAGAAGTCAGAGGGTCTTGGAAAAAAGCCAAAAATACCAGTGCCTTTGATCTAAGTCCCTGGAAAAAGCTGCCAACATTGAAAGAAGAAATGCAAGCCACCAGAGTGTAATTAGAATAATAATTAATATATCACAAGGTGAAAAGGAGAATTTTTAGATTTTTAATATAGAGGTAAAGAGGACAAAGATGGAGGAATTTGAGTGTGTCTATGCTCTTTTCCTCTTGTCCTCCATCTTCTGCTGTGATTATGGTCTTTCTGGATTGGGCTGTAGTGGACTTTCACTGTCTAATGTAGGTTGTAATTMTTGGTGATTAAAAGAAAACACTGTTCATGTAGTATAAACATATATTAGTATAAAAGGTAATATGCCCTGGTGGGAGGGACAGATCTRGCTTTTCTGACCTCCTGCACAGACCACGCTGGGCAGAAAGAGGATGTAGAGACACAGACTCTASCTCTCCTTCTTGGTGTGGGGGCTGGGAAAAGAGACCTTTTTCCTTACTCTCAGGACTCCAAAAGGCATTTAAACCTGAGAGTATAAGGTTAGTATTTCACCACTCTTTCATTCTTCACTCTGGGAAGGTAAAAATATTTTCATTTTAAAGGCCTACCAAGTCATAAAGAACAGGCAGTTGCCTCCTTCCTAGATAAATAATTTTGTTTTCCAAAAGTGTATATAAAAAGCCTTATATAACTGTAAAGCAAAAATYGTACACTCCTTTGGGAATKTKGGGGTTTATGGGTTTGCTCTGCACTGCCCTGAAGCTTGTGAGAGAGCTTTCAGAGTTATCCTCACAGTGGAAGATATTTCATCCCCTTGGCCCAGCAAGTAACATCTCTCTTTCAGTTGTTGGAGATCCTATGATGGTATACAGAGAAAAGAATCAGGGGATGGTCAAAATGTCAAAGTACCCTGCTTTTAGACTCTTGTGCTGGTGTGAGGGAAGGATTATACAGCATATATATATAGAATGCATAGGTGCATCTGTATAAGAATATGAATGCATGTGATATATGTATATAACACAACAGTCTGTTCTATATATAGACATTTAATTGAGAATGTATGGATAAGGGGAAAGAAAGAAAGCAAAACTTGCACTGCTTATATTAAAGTAAGTTTAATATAAGCAAAATTATTAATATAAGCATTTTGTTASTTAGCTRATCCACTTCAGAGTTTTCCCTGCCCAGCTCCCTCAGGGTCTCAGCTTCATTAGCTCCACTTTTCAAAGAWTGTCTTGTGYATAGYTTTTCATTCCATCTCTTTCTTGGAGTTTCCCAAGTTTTRTTTTGTTTTGGGGTTTATTTGTTTTTTTTTTTTTTTTTTTAGTTTGGTTTTGTGTGTGTGTGTTGTTTTATTTGTTCATTTGTTTTGTTTTATTCAGTCTTTCTCCATCAAATCCTCTCTATGAAAAYGTCTCTTTGAAAACAGGCTTGCCATCACTCCTCCTTGACTGGCTTAATAGCACCTCCCTGATKAAATGAAGGATAGGAAACAACAGTYCCTAGTAAATCACTGCCTAYATCTCAAAGAGAATCTGTAGATGTATCACAACAAAAACATTCTTGATAACTGAGTAAGATTGATGAATAAAGACCCCTACCATGAGACAAGACACAAACACATTAATTTGACACAGTTTTAAATGCTTTTGAGCACTCAGAWAACATTGTGAGAAATACACAAGAGACAGACAGATAAATACAGATGATATACGTGCAGTTCATATCCAGATAGGGGATATAGAGATATAGAGATAGAGATATAAAGATATAGAGATATAGATAGATGATAGATAGATAGATGATAGATAGATAGATAGATAGATAGATAGATAGATAGATAGATAGATAGATAGATAGATAGATAGATAGAAGCTTTTGAAATATTTCTGAGTAACAAGAAATTAAAGCTTTTCAGTATTATATTTGCCTCAAATTCAGTAAGTGCAAGTAACATAGTTAAGTAACTGGATATTTTCATAGTAAACTTACAAGCTTATGATTATAGAGGTAAAATACCCTGGCTGAGTTCCTTGCGATGTTGCACAAGACTAAATGCTGACTAATGCAATATTTTTACATGAAAATTGTTAATTTTCTATATATCAGAGAACATTTGAAAAAATAATCACTACCTATATAAAGTCCCTTGTAAAAAAGGAAATTATATGACATACTCTAAGATTTTTATATTCTGGCTAAAGAWACAGATTTTTACTCTTTTTGTTTTTTTCCTTCTTTCATGACCAATGGCATATTTCACTGGAGAGGAAAAAAAGGTGCTTTAAGTTTTCATAAGCTTTTAGATTCAAGTGTGAAATGTACCAGATGAATGCTGTWTTGTTAATTGTTTTCTGAACATTATTCAGTAGCCTTCTACAAAGCAGGGATTTTTTGCTGACTGTCACTTCATCTTCAAAACAGGAAAGATTTTACATTATATTCTTAAGGTACACAGTGTTGTGAAAATTACTTTCTGTGATAYATGTGGAGTAGATTTAGAAAAATCTGAAGATATTTACTATTTCCTGAGCTGTATTTTAATAAAAAAAAAAAAAGTCCCTGATTGACTTTAGTTTTATCAAAACAATTTAGTCAGCTTTACAAGTATCATGTTTCTCTTYATTCCTGATGTGAGTACAGCAACTAGTAAAGCAAATCTTATCACTAAAGTTCAGTTTACAATTTTTATGATAACTATTATAGAAGAAGATTAAATTTCTCTTTTCTGTTCTAACTTTTCAGTGCTAAAGAGAGTAAAAAGCAGTAAGAGCTTATTTTTGTCATTAAAATGAGTAGATATAATCCCAGAAGTAGTTCACTGAATAAGAAGGTATAATTTTTAAACAGTAAGTTTTATGATTATCACATTTCTCATTATTACTGTCTTTAATGCTAAGAGCAGATTAAAAGACTGAACACAGGAGAAAGCACTGAACATTGTAACATTTTTTATGCAATTTAATATGATCTAATCTCTACCTTTGGTTTCTAGAAATAAAAAAGCACAGTATCTTTAAAATCATGCCCTTGTAATCTGCATTTTAACTAAATGATGTTTTTGGTTCACCAGACATTCTCTATTTTGTCCTGAAAACAGATAATTTTCATTTTAATTAGGTTCTCAGTGCATTTACTATGGAAAAAGAACTGAATTTTTATAATCTTTTCAATATAATTAAAGTCGACCTTCATTCCTTACTTTAGACAATATGCCCCAATTAGAAGACCAGCAATGTGACTGTAACTAAAAAGTCAGATCTAAGGCCCCCCAAAAGACAGGAAAAAATTAAATAACTGAATTATGAACCAAGATTGGACTGAGGTAGTTTCTACAGTTTGTAAAGATTTTTAGTGCTTAAAGTGAGATTGATACATGATTCAATTTCTTGATATTCAAACTATGACCCCACAAACTCCTTATTTCAATACAATTTTATACTATCTTATCATAGCTAAGTTCTTTTTTCAGAGAACATCTAATACTGGTTCAGAATTATGCTCAGAACAGCCACAGCCTGAACAATACTAAAATGTTTGATATTCACATCAGTTTTTTACATCACTGAGATACAAAAATACTACTCTGTTAAATTTTTCCTCTGTGTTGGGGCTCAGTGTGTAWTAGGTGTTAATAAATCATAAACTGACATGATTGATTTCCTAATAAAAATGTTTTAAATCTTCTCAACTTTTCTGTCTTAACTTTTAGGCACTGTTAGGGAAGTGTGTGATTCTTAACTTTTATAAAATAGTGTAGTTGTTAGGGAATTTCTCTAGGAAATAAGAGAAGCATTTAAAGGTCCATGTCTCCAAGTGTATYCTAACTACATCCTTTAAAGTCCAGGACAGGACCACAACCATGAGGGTCTAGTAGCGAAAGAAGAGAAGAGTCCAGAATGACATGAATGTGTCCTTCCACTGAGGAAAGAGTTGGATCAAAACACAAATAAAAAACCTGTGTGTAAAACAGCAGAGTTAAAAAGTATAAAATTGTCCTGCAAACAAAATCAATTTGGCAATTACCATTAACTACATAAATACAAAAGCAATTGCCAATGATGTGAGAAGCACAAAAAATGTTACKGTTTTCATGCTTCCTGAGAAACATCCTTTACAAACTATGTGGAAATATATAATTTCTTTAGTCAAAAGAAAACCTCCCTAACCAGGGGCTTGATACAAGTCCAACTGAAATTGTTCCCAACTCAAAAGGTGTCTGGAAGATGCCATATATTGATGATGCCTAATTCACTTACGCACATGAGTTGTCTCATATAAATCAATGTGATTTCAGTGATTTCATAGCAGTGTTTATTTTAAAAGACAGGCTGTCCTTCCACTGAAAAGAGGATAAAATTCTGATCACTTCAGTAAACAGATGAGATTTATTGTAGTAAAGGCGACTTCAGCTACCTATTTCAGATAATGTAAAGACAGATTAATATTCCACCAATAATCTYATTTTTCCATGGCATTCTGAAGGAAAGTGCTTGAGGATGGACAAGTGAAAATAAAGATATCTACATAGATTTGTAAAAGAAACATATTTGCTCTCCGTAACTATATAAGTGTTAGTAAACAACTTTGAGTGCACTAATCCCAGGGTTCCAAGGAATTCTCTTTATGAATGTAAATAAAATGCTTAAAAAGCACAGTTACTCACAGCAACTAGTTACTTATTAAAATGTATGCCAGGCACTAAGCTTAAAAGTTGTGTTTGCATATATATTAGCTGTAGTAGAGACCTTCTTAGTGCACATTGCCCTCTGTAATGAGGCTTTAAATGTTCCAACGTTCTGTTTTTCATTTTAGGAGACTATTATCCAATAATATCTTCTGTTTGGGAATTGGAGTTTATTTTGGAGGAGCATGAATTTTACTGTAATGTTCTTGGTACAGTATCCTGCCCTTCAGAGTAGAACTCTGAAGAATTTTTCAGGACTTTCACATTTACATCCTTTCTGTGCTTGAGAATCTTGTTAAAGGTTCTTGCCATGGTTTAACCCATAACTAAGCACCATACAGCTACTTGTTCACACTCCCTTGGTGGGACAGGGGAAAGAATAGAAAGGGTAAACGTGAGAGAACACATAGGCTGAGATACAATCAATTTAATAGGGAAAGCAAAGCAAACTAGGGGATTCATTCACCACTTCCATGGGCAAGCAGGTTTGTGGCTGTCTCCAGGAAAGTCAGGCTCCATCATGCATCATGGTTACTTTAGAAGATGAATGTAATCACTTTGAACTCCCCCCCTCTTCCTTCTTATTTGCCCCTCTTTATATCCTGAGAATGATGCCACACAGTATGGAATATATCCCTTTGGTCATTGRGGTCAGCTGTCCCAGCTGCATCTCCTCACRACTTACTGTGCACTCCTAGCCTACTTGCTGGTGGGATGATGTGAGAAGCAGAAAAGGTCTTCAACCTATGCAGTCACTGCTGCAACTGWGGCATCCATGTGTTGCCATCACTGTTTTCAGCACAAGTTCAACATATAGCCCCATACTGTGAAATTAACTGTATCCCAGTAAAGCCCAGAACAAGTTCTTTGCTCCCTCTTTTGGATTGTAGATCCTGCTAAGAAACTTTTCCCAAATCAGTGCAACTAAGAAGTAATTTGAAATCAAGAGCTACAAAGTACAGAAGAAGTCCCTTTTTCTGAAAGGGCCTATAGAGGTTGTGATTATATGCAAGCAGAGCAGAAAAGGAACTCAGAAAAAAAAAGCAAAATTATTTTAAATTTCAAGTAAGGGAAAAGGATGAATGAGATGGGTAGTTCATGAGATGGAAAACATTTTCTTACAAAAATACTGTAMGTTCAGGCTCTTATCTGCTGAGGTAAACAAAATGATTCTGTCTAAAATTAGGCTGAATAATAACAATCTTATGCATTGCCTCCATGTCTCTAGCAATTCATGGGAGCTTTCCAGCTGCATTTTCTGAGATGTAATAAGGTCTCTTCACTTGGGTTTAGCACTGTTTAAGAACATTTTGAACTCCTTCATCAACATAATTTCTCATATTTTTAAAAAGAAGTCAGAAATTTATCATTGCAAAATGTTTTAGAATTRGTTAGAAGTCACATAAATACATCCAAAGACCTGGTGCACAAGTGCTTATCCCAGATGATGGACAAAAATTTGTCCTGGTAGCTCATGAAAACTATTAACAGAAAAAAAAATATTAGGAATTTTCTAAAAAAAGATCATGCAATTTTATTTTAAGTTCTATGTGTATTCTTCTTGGACTGGAAGCTTATTGTGGATTTGGTTTYTGACCATTGCCAGTTGTGAAGACCTGTTTGATTGTTTAAACATACGCAGTAAGGGAGCAGTGAAACTTCTCTTGAAGGCTGGACTTTATCAGCAGTAGGTAATGAATCCTGACAGTTAATCATGTGGGGTTTTGTGCTGCTGAATATGTCTGCATYCTTATCTATTTATATTCAGAGAAGGAATATACTGCCTATTATGTGGCAATAATACAGTACATAGTGCTGCCTACAACTACAATGTTTAGATAAAAGATAAATTAAAAGATAAAATATTTAAACTGTTATAAGAMTTTTTAATAAAATTATTTATTGAGCACTGAAAATTTAGATACTGGCAAATACTGTATCTGTCCATGGTACTTTAGAAAATTTTCTGATAGGGAAAAACTTGTCCTCTAATTTGCTGCATAGGCACAATGCTTAYATTTATGAAGAAAATAATTAAGTCACCTTTGGCCCATTAACTCTAAATATAATTATGAACATTTTCTAGAGATTTTATTGAAAATCAGTCAGCCCAAGGCACCTGGGCTTAACAAATTTCACCTGAAAAATTAGTGCACAGTCAATAGTTCATAGAAATGTTGTGGCCATACAGAAAGCTTCCTTGTATAGAGTTTCTGCCTTTTTTTYCCCTTATTTTTTTCTTTTTTTTTTCCTTTTTGTTTTTCTTTTTTCTCCTCTTTATTTTCTTCTTTTAAATTTTTTTTCCTTACAAAGATAATCATCTCTGAGATAGAAATAAATTATTCTTAGTCACACTATACTTTTGGTTTTGTTGATCCAAGTGAAACTAAGTTTAGAAAAGTGCTGAGAGAGGTGTTCACTCTACAGCTGGAGTATGAGTTTATAGAGGTGATTGAGCACTCTTCATGTCCTAAAGTAATGTGCTAAGATGCAATTTAAGTGTGAGTAGTTCTTCAAATATATTTTGTTTGAAGCAGTGCAATCTGAGCAGATTTAGATTTGGTGTACTGTGTATGTGCATGAGGTAAAAAACTGATACCAGTGACAAATTAAAAAATAAATTCTGTTATTTTGGACATATCCTGCCTTTTTTTTTTTTTTTTTTTTGGTGCCAAATAGTATGACAGAAGAAAGTAAGTATCCAAAGTTCTCTTTATTGCATCCCATAGAGAAGTCCACTCTAACAACAGAAATCCAAGGTTCAGTAGGTGAATGGTATAACCCTACAAAACTGAAAAATTGAAAGAAATCTTACTGTTGTGAAATAAAAAAAAAAAACAAACCAATGTTCAGATGAGCAATGCAGAACTCAAGTTAGAAATCCTACAAGATTTTAAAACATTTTACCTTTTTTTTCCAAAGAAGAACCTTAGTGCAACTTTCAAATCTATTAAGGACAAAGACCATATGAACAKCAATTTAATTTCCAAAGCAGAGGGCTTCCCTTTTGTTTATTTTTATTTCAGGAAATTTGATTTATGCTGCAATTTTGAAAATGTATCRGCAAATATATATGGTGGTTTTTTCCTATATCTCAAATTCCTTTAAAAACATATTGCCTTCCATTTCAGCCTTTCCTTTTTAGTCTCTGTATTTTCTTCTCAGGATTTGAAAAGGTTATTGAATAAGTTATTATTCAATTTGACTTACTATTATGTGCCAACAAGTCATTAGAATAACTTACCAAAGGTAACAACAAAAGTAAATCTAATAAAAACCATTTTAGAGATGGGCACTGTACAATTATCCATGAAATACCTCAGTTTAGTTTGACTTTATTTTGCCACTTTGTTTTCCAATTAATAAACAACAGTGTAACCTCTCTTTTCATCAAAATAAATACCGTTTTTATTTATTATTTTTAGGCTTATCATTCAAAGCATTGCAAATGAAACTGAAAAACTGGAGATGCTTTTGTTTCTGCAGAGGTAATCAGTCCAAACAAAATTTTTGGATGTCTGCGATCAATTTGGAAATCTCAGAAGCAAGTCTGGTATCAGCACAAACCAAAAGGTTTGGTTTGATGTCTGGCAGCTAGAGCAGGGAAAGACATCTGCCTTAAATATTAGCTTCTAGTTTCTGCTACACAGAAGCATGTGAAAGAGAGACTTTGAAAAAGCCAATACAACAACAGAAGCTCTAGCTAGCTTCTGCCCAATCTTTGCCACCACCCACTGGATGCCCGGCTAGCATCATGGAGGTCTTCACAGGCCGTGACACTTCCCCACGCAGGAGCTGGCAGCCTTAGGCTGGCCTGCTTTGTTTGGGGTAGCACAGGCTCACAGCTGGTAAAGGTCTGACAAGTGTCCTTAAAAGGACAGGCTGTGAGATCAGCTCAGCTATCCTGAAAAGGACAGCAGTGATTTCAGCTCTGGCAGCTAGAAGGGAGGCACTTCCTAAGGAGATGCAGGGAAGCAGGCTCTTTGCAGAGGAAACGCTCATTCCACGTCGTCCTCGAGGCAAAAAGCACCTTACAGGGTACAGCAGCTGCTTTTATAGCCTAACAAAAGGGGTGGAGCATTCAAACAGACCAATGAGGGTGAGGATTGAAACACTGACCAATCGTGGAGACGATCAAAAAGTAACCAATCACGGGGACAGAACAGACARGGAAGTAACACGGGAACCAATAGCAAGCAGGGAAACAGAATACATTAGCAGGGGGTCAGGTAACCGTTCAACTGTCACTGTAACTGACACAACCTCTAGAAAAGTCGTCGGCTAACTRTCAATCAGGACAGCCATTTTATTTGCCTATCAGCCATTATTAAATCTATCAAAACATATAAAGCAAATTAATTAAACTTTCTGCTCTCCATGGGAGCATGATCTCTCTTGTGGTGGTATCTCCGGCCACCACAAATGTTAACATGAAGTTATAAACCAAAAGCAAGCACTTTGCTGATTAAGATCAATATTCTCTTTGCATCTGTTCTTTCACTGAGGGTGAGTTTATATGTTACCAATAATCATAAAATAAAAAGGAAATACTTCCAATTTTTAATTATTAAATGATGGATGAACGTCCATCATCCATGGAAAACAGACAATAGACAAAGCGGGGCGCACGGTGGAGCTTGTGAATCAAGATATCTTAGCCTTGGTTGGGTACAGGCCATGGTGTAGAGAGACCACAGATATGAAAAAGAACTAGGAAGAAAGCTGCATATGTAACTGTCAAGGTCTTTAAAACTATGTAAATTTGTAAAAGCTGCCAAACAATGGGAACAATAGGCTATCTGTAGTGAGAAAAATCTTGCAACTTTTTAGGGGTGTGGCCTATTTTAAGCTGTAACAAGTATATAACACTRTAATGTGAGAATAATATCTGACTTCAGTGGCTTCAATGTAGATGTAGATTTCAACTTAAACTTCAATTTCAAGTTAAACTTTAATTTCTTTTGCCCTGACTTCAACTTAGACTTCAACTTAGACTTCTACTTAGACTTCAATAAACTTTAACTTCACAAACTCCAATTTATTTTTACTTAAACATTGATTTAAGGCTCCCTGCTTGGGTTATTTTGCACCCCCTCTTCGAAGTCCCATCTCTCAGTCATGTGGCAATCACTTGGAAAATAATTCAGCTTACTTGGCATTGTTTCCCGAACAGGATACCTGTCCTCTGCATCTCACTGTTAGAATTGGTTGAGTCTGGATTTTATTGAGCTTTGGTTTTGGCTTGGTTTATTTGTGGGTTTTTTTGGTTTTTTTTTTCTTTTCAAATATATTTATCTTCATTTCACATGTCCATGTCTGCATATATTCTGAACCAGTGATTTGGAGGTAGAACTGTGTTAAAAGCACAGGTGGGTGAACAAGGCCTTCCTGCTTGGCTGACTGTCCCAAAATGTTACTATGGAAACCATAACATTCTGTCTTTCTAAATAACCGTATAAGCACATAGAAGAAGACAAGACACACACCCCCCACCCCCAAAACTACTAAAAGAAATCCCTAACAGTTTTTGCTTGCTTGTTTGTAAAAAGATTTTGCAACAGAAAATCTTTTCACCTGGTATAAATGAAATTCAATCAACAGTTCACAGTAAACACTGCTAGATAAAGATGGTCAATGGATAAATTGCAGGTGCTAAAACCAATTGTCCTATGTTTAGGCTCACATATTTGAGTSAATAGATTGCTTAATCATAGAGGAAGTAAGCTTTAAAAGTAAGAAAACTTTTGCATCACTTCTCTAGGAACTAGGAAATGTTAAACTCTGGACCTAGAGGACAGAAAAAAAAACTTAAAAAAACCCAAAAAAACCTGCAAAAACCTTCTAAACTTCAAACAGTATTTTTTTAGTTTTAATCATATTTCATATCTTTATATTTCTTAACTGCTCTTTTTAAATTTCTTTCAATTTCTTTCTCCCGACCTTTCAAGAGGTGTCTTTACAACGCATGTACTGTATTTCTCCTACCTCCATTTTAATGCATTCACTATTATATATATATATAATATWTATTTTTATATTATGGCCTCTTTCAGAAGGTTTTCTTTACTAAAAGCAAGAAGTTTAAATTAATATTCTTGTTCTTTAGTGAGGTGAGAAGACTCACCTGGGAGTCTTGAAGTGTTGAAATACCTCAGACTTTTTTGTTTTTCTCCGTCTACCCATACTTTAAGTTCACCATTTCTGCTGGTGGGGACTATCCCCAAATGCTCTTCAGAGGCTTTAGTGTAAACTTTGCTATCTTTCTATTATCTGCCYCTGCTGGCAGATTAGGCTAAGTAATCATCTCAGTTCTGAGGTTAAGCTGTAGATTGACTTTCACATGTGTGTTCTCTTCTGAAAAATTCTTTGGGGAATAAAGATGATCTTTTCAAGCAAAGTTCTACTAAATAATTTTGGACTGATATTTCTTAATTTTCACAACACAATCTGCTGATTTGATTTGTTAAGGTATGAAAGTGAAATAKCAAGGTTCACTCCTTTGTTACCTCAATTGATGCTGGTTGAGCAGTTTAATAGGAAAGGAAGAGCTGTGCATGCACACCAAGCAGAACAATTCACTTCTTCCCATGGGCAGGCAGGTGCTCAGCCATCTCCAGGAGAGCAGGGCCCTACATGTAGCAGTAACTTGGGAAGACAAATGTCAWCACTCCAAATGTCCTCCTCTCCCTCCTCCTCTCCCTCACTTTATTTACAGAGCATGATGCTGTATTGTCTGAAGTATCCCTTTGGTCATTTTGGGTCATCTGTCCTGGATGTGTCTCCTCCCAGTCTTGCAAGCACCCAGAGTGAAAATGGCAATTCTTTAATATAACATTTTAACTTTTCTTCATTGGTACTCTTTTCAAACAGCTAAAACCTAACTGTTGTTGACCCATAAAGTTTAGATATTGAAGTAGAGAGATTATATGTAGTATAAAATATGCAAATAAAATTAATTGCTTCAATGATCATTTGGTTCAGGAATCCAGACACAAATCGCCAAGGATCACTTCAAACTATATCTGATCTTTGCAAGTCTGTGGAATCAAGGAGGGCTAGGGTTAGAAGGCTTCACAGGAGATCTCCTGTCACAGCTCTCCTGGGCAAAGCAGAGTGACCTAGAGCAGGTTGCTCTTGTTGGGTTTTTTAATATTTCCAAGGACGGAGAGCTGTCCTCACTGGGCAGCTTCTTTCAGTGTCTGACATCCTTTCTGCTAAGATATTTGTGCACATTGATGTAGTGCCCCTGAGGTTTCCAACTAAAAGGTTCCAATCTTTTCAGTCACTTCTCAGATGACAGATGCTCAAAACCCTTTCCATTGTCATGGACCTTCCCTGGACTCACTCAGGTAACAACATGTCTTTCTTGCACAGGGGAACCCAGCACTGSTCTGACCAGTGCTGAGTAGACAGGAAGGATCACCTCCCTCCRCATTCTTGTGACACTCATCCTCCAAATGAAGCTCAGGATGCTGTTTTATGTATCTCTAGCAAATGGTGACCTCAAGTCCTTTTACAAGCTGCTTTCCAGCCATAAGGTTATTCATCCATGGAGTAGGACTTCGATTTTTACTTTGTTGAACCTGAAAAGGCTCCCATCTGCTCATTTCTTCAGCCTGACCATGTCCTTCTGAGTAGCAGTATAACCATGTGGCATTATCAATCACTGCTCTCAGTTTTGTGTTCTCTGCAGATTTTCTGAGTCAGGACAGTCACTCACTATCCTGGCATSCTGGTTGTTAATGAAGATTTGAACAGTGTTTGCCCCAATATCAACCCCTGGAATATATCACTAGTGACCAGTCTCCCGCTCAACTTTGTGCCACTACTCATTTGAGTTTCTCAGTTGAGCTAGATTTCATTCCACCTCATTGTCCAGTTGTCTAATCTGTTCTTTATCAGGTTGTTAMTGAGGATTTTATGGTTTTACAACACTATTCCAAAGTTAACAGTCTAGCACCTTCAATTTTCTTTCCCTGCAAAACCAAAATTGATTCAAGTGGTAGCTACATCACTTAAATAAATAAAAGTTACTATGCTGATTTTATATAAAAAGAAACCCCTTATTGCAAAGCTTAAGGCACTGTAGCAGTGCATAAAAACCATAACTAAAGCAGAATAAACGTGTAATTTAAAAATACACTTCATTAAAATATCAGCAGTTTAGTCACATTTATATATGTATATGGAATATAAGTAGCATGAAATATATAAGACATATTTCATTATATTAATATATACAGTCATAATATACTATCAATTTCATATATATATATTTTAATAAACCCTCCAGTGTAAATATCAGTGTGAAAACTGGTGAAAAGGAAATACAAAGTCACAAACAAAATCACTTTTGCTCAGGCCTGTCACCCATWTAATGCATTCAATCAATTACAGGATTGCTTTCTAATTCTGTTCTGAAGTACTTTCACCTGCACTGCCACTGAGTAACTCGAAATTGCCTGAGTAAACCTGACAGTGTGATATATAGTCCACAGCAGAGCATCCACACCAGGAYGAGCCATACTAGGGGCCCAATCCAAAACCCAGTGCAATCAGCAGAGGGATCCCTGAAACTTTTGAATTGGATTTTTTTGAAGTATTTGGTCTGTTATATRTGATGTCATGTTTTGATGACAGAGGAGAAATTAGTTTTTCCTTTGAATATTTTCTACTTTCACTGYAGGTGTTACCGCAGAACATTTTTCATTTGGGGCAGGGATTAACTTCAGCAGTTTTATTTTTAAAGTGTACACAATTTTCCATAAAATTCCAAATAGTTTTACATTAGAAGAAGATTGCTCAACTGCTTAGAGCTATGTGAAACTCAACAGTGTCTATCCAGACAATAGGACCAAATTTTTACCTAGTAAAATACACAACCACGAGATTTTCTTAGTATTATTAGTTCCTAGTTTAATGTAAATAAATAAATAAATAAAAACCCTGAATCCAAACAAAGATCTATAAATTTCCCACAGTTTTCTTATGCACACACACATCTATAATTTCTTAAACTGAAAATCAGTACTTAAGGCATATGGTTAGATAAATCTAGCCCACATTTGAGATTAGTTTTACTGCTGGGTTTGTTCTACAACTGAGTGTAGAATCCTACTGCCTTGGCATTTCTAATTTTCCAAGATCAAGAAACTTTACAGGCATTGCCTGTAGTACTCTTGATCAAACTGAGAATGTTCACTAGTGCAAGATAAAAAACTATGCTCACCAAGTGCTAACCTAAGAAATTTAATACTTGTAAACCTTGTTGTCATGGAAAAAAGCAATTTCCTTCTAATCATATTTGATAAAACAAATTGCTATTTCCTGCTGATTCTTCTAGATATTTTCTGATTTCTTTTTAAGAATATGGAATGTAAATATTTTAATATCAGATTTCTTGGAAGATCTCTTACCTTTATTTTACCCAAAATCTCTACTTCGCTTCTGCCAAATAGATGTCATCACTAACATTTCAAAAAACATTTTTAGTGTCATTACTGTGTATCTTGATCCATTTAATTTTTCCATTAACTGCAATAATAATGGATTTAGTGTAGTATTTTATGCTTTTTATGGTCCAAACCCATCTTGTTTTCTGTGCATGTTTTGGCAGGAGTAGAGACATTAGATGTAGCATCTGCCAAGGAGTTAATAAGATTTGARCTCAGTTTTTATGTGGTTCTAATAAGTTGATGCCTCGATACTTATAGCGATGTCTTATACAATGAAAATGTTTACAAATCTGCTTTGAAGCCTCATTAGATTTACTGACTCACTGCCATGATCTGGAGGAATTTGTTCAGGTGTTAATTTCATTTTGGCTCATGTCTTTTTTACTYGCAAAGTCAAGCATTTAAGAGATGGACTTTCTGAATGTACAAAAAAAACCCCAAAATTAGATAGAAATCAACACAAGTAGCAAGACTAATACGAAATTTTGTGCACATAAGCATGGTTCAACATTTCAATGGTATTTCAAATTAAAATGTGTGAAAATGAAAAAAAAAAGTTAGAATGTCAAAAAGATTAAAGCAATGAATTCGTGAGAATATTTGGTTCATTTCTGAAAAGAAAAAAAAAAAAAGGTTTTACCTGAACAGTTACTCTAAAATAAACTGTGGAGAAGTTGATTTGAAGCTTAAAGGGAGAGTATAATTCTAAAAAATAGACGTCTCCTTCCTAAAGCCAGATTCACTGAGGTGCTTAATCCCTTGCATCATTTTCAGCTCATGATTAGTTCTGCTGTAGTTTAATGATTGTAGAATTATATGACTGAAGTTTAAACACAAAATTATGTCTATTTTGGGTGAATATAAATCCATCTTTCTGGGGTTTATTTTAAAATAATACCCAAGTAAGACTGTAGAACTAAAGACTTTAATCTTACTCTTACTCTTCTTTTACATCAAATTAGGAGGTTTTTAATAAGGTTTTTTTCTAGAATTTCAGCTGGGAAATTTAGGACACCCTAAAATATATTCTATTTTCTCATGAACTACCAAATCCATCTGTTTTGCTGGCACTGTGATATAACATTTTGTTCTAATAATAAGTAAATAGTTAATAAGTAAATAGAATGTACGAACACTCAMAATAATTTCTAGGATTAGGAGTTTTCACTTTTCATAAGTGAAAGTGTACCACAAATGAATTTTTTAAACCTTTCTAAATAAACAATTAAAAGAAACATGACAGTTAGGAAATCTTCATCCATAAAATAGTACATGGGAAGAAGAAAATAAATAATCTTTCAAYATGTTTTCTTTATCCATCAATTTTTTACAAATATGTTGATATAGTGTTTACAATATAATCTTTCTTATTTTTAAACAGGTAGCTATAAAGTGAATAATGAAATTCCTTACAAAGTTTCTTTATATTTAAGAGTATGACTTAGAAATTAAATGCCTACTTTTTTTTTTTTTTTTAAGTAGAAACCCTGATCTTTCATACTCTAACTATTTTAATGAAGATTTTCTCATTACTACCTGGCTTGCATTTTTGTTTTTCATTTTCAATCACTTTATCTCTCAACAGAGATTTCTTATCTGCTGTTGCACTTATGCAAACTAATAAACTTGTTCATGCGTAGCCTTTAGATTGATTTTTTTTTTCTCTGCTGACTTTTTATAGAGGAAAGGACTTTACAGGTATGAGTTAGAAAGATACAACTGATGTTTTTGAGCCTTGGCTGTTTRTATTTTCTAGGAAAACCAGTAAGGCTGCATAAGCTAAGAAAAAAAACAAAGATAAGAGACTTCCTTTAAAATTTACATTCCACAACAAAAAAAGTCATATTGCCTTTATTTATAAAAGGCAGGTAATGATAAAAAAGTAGGGCAAATGAAGAGTCCTGTTCCCATTATAGTTTATAAATTTCACATGAAACAACCAAAAGATAGAAGCCATCGGGAAAGTTGTTCTGCAATTCTCACTTTCTTAGTAGGAGCTAAACTTGAAAATAGGAAATATGGCTCTGAACCTTCTCAGGCTGAAAACAGGCTAGATCTTGTATTTCCAGCTTCCTGAGGGTGTTCAAAACCTCTGAACTATTATGTAAAATGTAGGTGCCATGAACATTGACAGAATGGTTCTTTGAGCAGCCAYATTTTGGAACAGATTAAAAAAATTAGTTCAAGTTATGTTCCATTACTTGAAATCCTAAATTGAAAAAGTTGTGTCTGTGCAATCCTGATTTAGGCATCTAAGTTTAAGAGAATTTCCTGYTTACTATCTGGTTGCTTTCTTCAGTGGTTTTGAGACTATTCCTCAAAGGGTCAAAATTCTTTACTGACRCTGTACAGTAAACCCTGACTGAAGCTTCAGGTTTTGCATTATCTGAGCAGGTAGTGAGACACCTGCAAGTGCCTAAGTCTCTTTTTAGTCCTGATTGCTGCAGGCCTTTTGAGGTTGTCCTTTTGTAGCAAAAAAGTTGTTTGACTGTGTCCCTTGGACAAGAAAATTTTCTCCAAAATTCCAGCCTCTTTCAGTCTTGTATGGAAATATTTTTCAATTTGATGAAAGGCTTGTGTCATTTAGTGAGATCCTGTTGCTTCATTGCCACCCCCTCAATCCACCACACCACAGCATTATACATAATTTATTGTAAAATMTTCTTGAGGTTAAAGTTTAGAACTCTAGTGGTCACTAGTACTCTTTCTTTCAATCAAATAATTTTCCTTTGCCTTGAAAACAATATACAGACACAAAGTTMATTTAATGACATCTTCTGAAAGCATCTCAGGCAGCACATCGTTGAAAAATGTCCTGTAAGCATCTTCTCTTTGCTTATTGAGGGGCCAGCAAGAGCACTGCTGAGAGATGCCATTAAGGACTCCACTTGAATTAAGAATTCATAAGTATTCAGACCYCCTTTAAAGATTATGACAATGCTGAACATGAACACAAAGACAAGGCTAATATTTTAGTTATCCCAAACAGGGGAATTTTTAATGACAGAATCACTGTGATGCCTGGTGCTCAGATTGATGAAATAATGCTGATGACTAAGASTCTAAATATGTAAAGTTAATTTCTGTTCTATCTGCTAATGTTACTCTTCTGTTGTTAGAAGATWAGTTAATTCTTTTTGCTGTACAGCTATGTTTTAAGTTTCAAACTTAAGTTGGAAAACAGTCTTTTTTCAAAAATTATATTTGTAGGAAGTGGGAGTAGAATCACAAACAAAAAAGGAAACAACCTGTTATTCATTTATTTAGTACACAGATTTTCTTCAAAAGATATTGAATTCATTATAGAGGGAAAAAAAAATCTCCAGCTAAGGTATGCCTACACAGATGTTACAACATTGCTGATGGGAGACAAACCTGGACAAGTTMAAATCCTRCTAGCACCAARATTAGCAGRATGTRTAGTGTGGAGTAGCAAGCTAAACAGCTCTTGATGAGTTSTCTCTTATGTCCATAGTGCTACAAAGCACTTTAGCTAACTAGCTGAATGATAACCTGTTTTCATCTATACAACTCCATTGCCACAGCAAGGGAACCACCTGATTTATTCTGTAGGGATGAGAGACCTGTGAAGCTGTCAAAATGGAAACATCCTCACARAATAAATCAGCTTTAGTGTTGATGTGCTAATTAACTGCCTACTAATAACTTCTGTGACTTCTTATTCATTCTTTTTAACAGGCACTATTATTCCAGTACTATAGAAATCAAGATGAATACTACAAAATGAAATAAAATTTAAAAAAATATACTGTCGGATTCTTGTTTTAGTCTGATTTTTGGGGCTAATGTAATTTAATTAGCTCATTTTCAAGGGATGTTATTAGAAGTGGTTCAAGGTAGTCTTAGAAGAAGAAAAATTTTGAAAAAGAGGACAGATTTAGGAAACRTTGCAGACCCTGGCTAAATGTGAGACCCTAAATTGTTCTGTGCAGGCAGTTTCTAGCTTCCAGAATAGTTGCAATAAATCACCAAGGGTTTACAACATGTGGATTCTTTTGTAGAGTTAAYGTCTATTGACAAATCTTATAATTCCTGATAATTCAAGTCATGCTGATTTTGAAAGAATCCAAACAGAAACATTCCATGTAACATCTAACTAGAAACATAAAACAGATGAAATACTAACACAAATCATAGTAGGTGACCATTCTTTTATGGCACTGTATCAGACAAAATTTCATAGGAATTGACAGCCAATGGACATATACTTTMCCAGGTGTAGGAAATAAAGCACAAGCCAAGAGCATTTATCACTTTGGAAGAAAAATGCAATATGTTTGGTAACTTCATTGTTCTAAGCATGTAGTCCAAGTTGATTTCTGAACATTTTAGTGCAAGTARAATTTCAGTAGATGTTGAATGTTAAGCTACTTGATATAGAAATAGACATTTATTACATGCATATTCAGTGCCTAGTGGAATGTGGCCATCTGTAAAAGTGTCTTGGCCAAAGTCAGTAGGTTTTATCAGTGATTTTTTGGGCTTGAGAGGCTACAGGCATGAAGGAAATAAAAAGGATAAAAAAAACAAGAGGTACTAAAATTGAAAACAAAAAAATGCAATATTAAAATACAAACAAAAAGTTTTAAAATTGATGTTACTATTATTTTAAGTTGTTTTAATTATGGTCACTTTTGGAGTGACCATAATTCACTTTATTTATATCAGTTGTATATGATTTGATTCTCAGACTGAGATTTTTAGAAGAACCTCTGACAGGTRTCAAATTCCCATTCAATTCACTAAAGTTTGATGGATTAATTTTAAGTAATGTAGGTTACCCTGGTAATCCATGGCCTGTGCAATACAAGGTGTAATAACTTCCTGATGTTTCCTGATGTTTCAATCCAGCATTCCTTGCTAGGCATAATGGGTACAAAACACCATTTTCTCAAACCTCACTTCTGTATTTTTCATGCACAATTTCTGTGACAGACACATCATGCTATGAAGTAAACACTCCTAAGTCATAATTAAAGCATTGTTTTTCCCTCCTTCAAAAGCAGAACAGAGGAGCCACAAGAAGATGTACAAAAAATGTATTTGGATTTTGTTGGTGTGCCTCCTTCAACTTGTGTTCTTGTTGGTGTAATGGACTTCTGGGCCTCTGTTAGAATCTGATTGCATTATTTAATGGTTTTTGAAAAAAAAGAAATGCTAAAAGAAATKATGCACTTCTTTGCTCATAAGTATTCCCCAAAACTGATTTCTGAAGACCATTGCACATGAAACCTAGCAGGTGCATTCTAGTATTTTTATAAGGAATAATGAAGATTTGTTTCACTTGTGTGAAATAGATTGTTACATTTAGGGGTTTTTTTGTTTGTTTATTTTTTGGGTTTTTTCTGTTTTGATTAATTTT
>CADDXX010000210.1:718479-730080 GCA_902810485.1 Alauda arvensis | reverse complement strand
TTTTTTCTCCTCTTCCTTCAGATTTCTGCATTCGTATAGATTGTCTAGTATTTGAAATCTTGTCACAATTTTCTCTTGAACCATTTTACTCTTTTCCAATTTTGAATATTTCTAATCTTTTAAGATGTTTCTCCAATGTTTTCTTCTTGACATATTTTTWTTCAAGGTGCTATTAAAATGTATTTGTTGTATCTCTGTGGTTGGGACAAATTTTAATCTTTTCAGTAATTGATGTATCTAAGTATTCAGAAAAGCAAGATAATTAAGAAGACCCAAATATGATGAAAGGAGGTAGGAAATTCACCTACTGTAAAATGTATTTCCTGTAAGGATTAATCATCTTCCTGTAACCAATGCCATAGGAATACACTTGYAGTGACTAATTTCCAATTGTGAATTGAATTTTCTTATTTCCCTTCACCCTCCTATTTTTTAATTTATGAAAGTGATAGTATTTTTTTCARCAGATTTCCCTATGACAGTTCTTACCTTCTAAATTTTTCAGAACAGTTTGCCCCTTRGAAGGCATTTTGACAAGCTGTTCTTTAAAATTACTTCTAGATTCCTACTATGTCCATGCTTTGCATATTGTGCAGGTTTTCTGACCTGATAATTTTGAAGACTCAATCATTTTGGACATGGCAAGATCTAAGGAACACTTTGTGTTTAATTACAACAAAAGAAAATCTTCCTAAATTATGAAAGGTTTATATTTTACTGACAGAATGTAATTAAACCTAACAAAGCTGTCACTTACTAATTCATTAACCCTCCCTTTTTCTTACATTTTTGCTTGGGAAGGTCTTAACTATCAACTTGCTGGGTTTGTGGAATTAAAAATCTGAGCTCCACCACTCTCTTCTACAAAAACTTTATAAATAACCTCTTCAGCTACAGCCAAATTATAGTCTTCCTTAGGAACTGAGATTCATGGCATTACAACTATATATCTGTTGTACACCAAATACTGTAATTTACACAAAATACTCAGATTTTTACAAGGAAAATAATGATTCACCAAAAATAATGGTCAAGAGTCTATATTTTGATCCTTCGGCTTAGSTTTGTAAAGTGCAAGATGTCTAGTMATTAACTTAGTTATGATTCAGATGCAAATTAGATCCAGAATTTAATTGGGAATTGATTTTCCAAGATAGCCATTTCTGAAAATCTGGGGAGGTGATTATATTAATATTTTGACATCTAAATRTCTTTGCAAGGGCAGTGTTCAAACAGAAGTTTAGAAGTTATGCTCAAATTTATTTATGTCTTTGGTGATTAATGTGTATTTAAATGCTTTGCTGAGTACTGATTTTAGCATTTACCAAACTGCTTGGTTGAACTGGGGTCAATTTAAAGCATTTTAGCTATATGCTAAATTGAGTGGGCTTATTAATTTAGCTTCTGCACCTAAAAAGGTGAAAAATTGCAGCTGCTGCCTCTGTGTAGGTGCAGAGAAATTTCAATTGTATTACTAATGATGTTGATAAATTAATTTTTTAAAATACGTAATTTTATACATATAGAGTTTTTTACCCTGCTTTCCCCATGAACACACTTCAGAACAAAGTACCCAAACTCACAGTAAGACTATTTAGGAGAAACTTTGGGAAATATTATGTTGGAAGTAAAACATTCTCATGCCTTCCATTTCTCAGTCTATAAAACACAAGAATTAACTTGCATTCAAGTGGTCTATCTGCATGGACACCCACTGATATGGGTTCAAATGTTATTCATTCTTGGTTGGTTTGGGAGGGGGCGGCTTTCAGTTCAGCAGTTTCTTTCCTTGGCATAGCCCATAATATACATTTCTGCATATTTAGTGAATAACACTTTTGAGATTATTAGCTGGTTGTAAGTTTTTTGAAATTACCTTTACTATGAAAGATGTCTTTATTATTCAGCATTATCATTCTGAGCAGCAGAAAATTGGCAATATTGCACATCACTTGTATCCTAGAATCATAATTATGGTGTAATATACAAAGCTTGCCACTTAGAAGGTCAGGCAATAAACGTACTTTTGTCTCTAATACAAAAGCTTAATTCTGATTGTCTTTAAAAGAAAAATTATTCAGAAGTTTTGTGGTTTTACTGGCTTTCTGAATAGATGTTAGTCATACTATTATTTAAGACAACTAATTATTTTCTTGAATATTTGGTATCTGAATGTTTTTTTATTGATAATAAATAACAGATAATAAACACATTGTTTGGTATCTTTTCAGTGCTGGATTTACATCTAACTGAGGCTTTTAATAAACAAAGGAATAAACAAAAAGAGCTCAAACAACCCAAACAAGGTACAATAATAGTAATAATGTTGCTCTTCACATGGCTTTTCTTTCTAAAGATTTCCAAATCACTGTGTGAACTTTGCCCATAACATTGGAACAAGGACTGGAACAATCATATCGGTTTTGCTGGAATCTAAGTATGCAAGTGGATATTGTCACTAATATTAATTTATTCTTTATGTAGCACAACAGTGATGGGTTAGGTGGTTTTGTTTTGTTGTTTTTTTGGGGTTTTTTTGTGGAAGGATGTGAGAAACATTTCCAGTATTTTTCTTTTTCTGAGTTCAAATGCTATTTCTTGCCACTAAGAAAGCTTCTCACATTTGTAACTACCAGGAACTCTAACCTGAAGTCAGAACTGGTAAGTTCATCTTTGAGTTCATCTTATGGTGAARCTTATTTAAAGTGCTCTATAAATTGGGCCTGCACTCACATTATAAATAAACCGTGAAATCAGTCCATGTGTGTTACAGAAACCCATGTCAGCACTTCATAAGATTTAGGCAAAATACTGAGAGCTTCTGTACATTCTTAGTACAGTTCCACACTTCTACTCTGCTGCTGGCCTGTTCAGTTCTGCAGGGCTTCTAGAACTTGCAAATGTTCATGTTGCTTCCTTTCTTTCCCAAAGCCCTGAGATAATGAAATCACGTAGAAACAGCTAGCTGAAAAGTTCTGTCTGAACTGTGGGCACAGAACGCTTTTCCCAGTGACCAGGCTCAGGTGTGTTTCCTGGCCACATCATGGACTTAGGGAAAAGCAGAGGAAAACACCAGAATTGCCCTTCTTCTCTTCTTTTTTTTTCCATGGCATCCTTGAGAAGAAAATTGAAGTGTGCATGCCAGCAGGTGGTATMATTTCCATCCAACAGGAGTCTTCTGCATCACTGGGACTGGGAAAACAAACTCAATCCCTGATTTTCAGTAAGTAGAATCTTATCACTTTCCAAAAATTATCACTTTCTGAAATTCTGATCCCAAAGCATTATTCTCTAGTGTATAACTTCAGTACCCATTAGAAGTATCTCCATTTTAATTATTTGAAGAGCACAACAGATACATAATTAGTATTTTTTATATCAATGTCAAATTCAAACCTTTGTCTCCACTTCCTTTCCAAATGCATTTGTTTTGCATGGCCTGATTTTTGGTAGCGGGGGGCCACAGAGGTGGCTCCCATGAGAAGCTGCTGGAAGCTTCCACAGTGTCCACCAGTTGCCTCTGTGATGATAGATCTGAAAAGAACATCAAAACAAAAGGCACACAGGTTTTTGTTTTTTTTTGTCAGAGAAGAGAAGGAGGTGAGAAGATGAAAAGGAAAACACCATGGAGGCACCAAGGTCAGTGCAGGAGGGGCAGGAGGTGCTCCAGGCACTGAAGCCAAGATTACTCTGCTGGCTGTGGTATGACCATGATGAAGCAGCTGTGCCCCTGCAGCCCTTGGGGATCCATGAGGGATGTAGAGATCCACCCACAGCCCATGGGGATCCATGGGGGATGCAGAGATCCACCCACAGCCTGTCARGGAGGCRCCCATKCTGGAGYAGGTRGATGCCTGCAGGAGGCTGTGATCCAGTGGCAGACCCAGAGAATGAAGAGGGCCCTGCTTCCAGGCTTGGAGGACTGCACCCCGTGGAAGAGTGACCCACACCACAGCCGTTTTGGGAGGACTGTTTTCTCTTGGAAGAACTCACATTTGCAACAGATACGGTTTGGTTGCTGCTCATGAGAGTGGACCCACCCTGGGGAAGTTCATGGGGAACTGTCTCCTTTGGGAGGGACCCCACAGTCTCATAGGGGAAGGACTCCTCTCCTAGAGCAATGGAAGAAAATCTCAGTGATGAACTGACCAAAATCACAGTCCCTGTGTCCCTGCACTGTCAGTGGGAAGGAGGAAGGGGCTAAGGAGAAGAAGGTGCTTCAAGGGCTTATTTTATTTCTAATTATTCTCCTCTGATTGTGTTATTAATAAATTCCCTTTGCAACTCTATATTGAGCCTCTTTTGCCCTTGAAATGTTTTYTTCCAGTCTTAACTCATGAACTCTTTGTTAATGTCTCTTTTTTTACCCCTCTCTCTCTTCTCCCCTGAGCCCAGCTCTGGCAGGGGAGAGTGAGTGGCTCTTGTGGGTGTCTGGTGTTGGGCCACTGTCAAACCATGACAGTCTTTTGAGGCAGGAGCATTTGTAAGTGAAGGATTCCTGTTTTGCTATGATTAACTTGCTCTTGAGATTTAATAAAATTTCATGAAAAGGTGTTTATATAAAACCACTTGGAAAAGTCACAAATACTGAAATTTCAGATGTGGGCTTAACTTCATTTCAAAATTATTTTGCCCTGAATCAACTTTCTCTGTTGATCATGACTATTGCTGCTTGGTCATAGATGCAATCTGACYGCTGACTGCTTTTTTTGTTTTTTGACAAATTTTACAGCATCTGTCTTAAGAAGAAAGGATCAGCCTTTCAACCCCTTCAGTAAGTGGAGTTCCTTGCTGCTGGTGCCAGTGTTATAATTTTGGTACCAAGGGCTATTTTCTGTTCATTAGTTTACAGCTAAAGTTTGAAAGCTCCACTGCAGCCTTTACTTGCCCCCRTTCACAAAACTTACTACAGATTAAGTTTCTTAAATCTTAACTATGTGTGATATCCACAGTGTAAAGCTGAAAAAGCTTAGGCAGTAGTGCCTTACCCTTTGATGATTGTTATTGCAGCTAACACCAGTTAATGGTGGAACAAGCCCAGATAAGTCTCAATTATGCTGCRCTGACAAGTTAAAATAAGGCTGTGGAATAGTAGTAGTAGTGGTGGTGGTAGTAATAAGAGCAAAAATTCTTGTTTCGGATACAGGGTTGATGTTGAAATAATACCTTAGATCTAAAATAATATTAGAGATACCCTGATGGGAAAGTAAAATTTATTCTGAAATGCACACATTTGCAGAACATAACAGGTAGTAATCAATTAGAAAAAAATAGAGCAGTTCATCCTGTCATAGGTAACTGATAATATTGCTTTAAATGCAATTAATGCACTAAAAAATAGCCATTTTAAAAGTACAACATAATAAAAACATGAAATAAAAAATTGGATAACCTAATAAACACAATAAATAGAACAAATAAACAATTTAAGAAAGAAGTGTTTTGAAGACRCTGGAAAAGTTAGAAGTGAGAGGAAATTTTATATCCTTTATCTGTAGGTGCTAGTAAAGTTATTTATTTTGATTTTAATCAAGAAAATTCCTTGCAATCTTTTACTCTATGGAAGCTTATGTTGGCCTCTGCACCTAGTCTCAGAGAAACACAGGTAGATTCTGCTTAGAGAAATTTTTGCAGGACTTCTGACTTATCTTTAACCAAGGAGCCAATAGCTTATTTTTTGTGATCAAAGAATTTTGTGTGCTTATACCTAACGCTACAATGCCAGAAAACCAAGGGAACACTTTTTATCTCATAAACAAATAACTTTTGAGGTCATCAGCATCCATGAGTTTTATTGTGAACCTGGTGCTGAAACAGACAGAATTGCATGTTCCTACATTTTATAGTTCCCTCCAGCTACTGTGGTGAAGAAAATGGTCTGACTTAGGTGAGCATTGGGAGAATCAAATAAAAATGTACAGGACTGAAATTACTCATCCTTATAGTTGTCACTGTCTTTGTTTATTAGAGTCCATAGCCATAATATTTATTATTTGTTTGTATGTAGGATTTATGCACTAGTCACATTTACTTTGGTTGACAACAAAAACAAATGTCTACAGAGTTTCACTGTTTACCTGATGGCTTTTTAAGAGCATTGATCTTCAGGCTGATAGCTGAAGTCATTAGTGATTATCTATTTATCTAGCTAGAGAAACACAAGCACTAACTGTTCTGGCAAATACCCAAATGTGATAAACCAAAAATATACTCTACAAGAAAGTTTAATATCTAAAAAATGCCCTGTTTTGGACAAAGCAAACCTTTCAATTTCTAGTAAGTGGGATTGAGTAAGGATTGGATGTGTGGTAAGGGRGTCACGAGAAAAGTTTAGCACAAACATTTCATTTGCAGTCACTTCTAAAAGATCTTTTGACATGACTGTTTTCAACTTCTCTGCATTAATAAAATCTACTCATTTATAATCTATCTCTCCTGAATATGATCTCTACAGACAAAGATTTATGGCATTTAATATATTTTGAAGCTATCTCATAAAAAGCAATCCATCTTTCTAAAAACGTATTTATGTAAAAATTAAAGCTAGAGAAATAATTTCCCACATTTGCAAGACAGAGTCATCTCTGCCCCATTTTACAAAAGCAATTTATTTCTATGGACCAGAACAAACAACCCCAGGGGATTCTCCCAAGTCTATTTCTAATGAAATTATTTGCAAAAGAGAAAAAGAATTCTGACAGTAATCAAGGAACAACTACATATTTGTCAATAGAGTACTGATGAGAATGCAACCTTTGCTTATGTATGACTTTTACAATATACTAAATATTTTTTTAAAGCATATGGATATTTATGAGGCATCAGCTTGTCATCTGCATTTCTCTGACCCAGAAATGCAAATAATTTTTTAGGCTTTAAATATTTGCTTTAAGTGAGGAAGATTGGGTTATCTGATGAAACAAAGTGCAGGCCTGCCAATATCTGTGCCTAATTCCTAATAAAGTTAACCCAGTCAGAGAGGCATCATGACATATAATGGGATCTCCTCAGTGTTGAGCAACCTGGGAGTGGAGAGATAATCCCTTCACATATACTGCACCTGTAGCCTTCATTCAAGCAGAATCCACATTCCAGAAACTCATTCAAGCTGCAATTTGACCTCTTCTACCATCATATTCAATACTTGGACACATAGCTCATAATGACTTGGGTGTTAATTTTTATAATTGGTGATCCTCTTTGACACTAGAAGCTAAATTTGTTCTTGTTTACCTTGGAAATTAGGAATTACCTTTCCATAAATTAGGAAGCCATCCCAGCTGCTGGGCAGCAAGAGGCAACAAATGCCTGCAGAGCCAGAGGGGGTCTGTGCTGCCAAACGGGGTGACTCCAGCCAAAGGTGTGTCAGCAGAGCTTTCCCTGCAGTCCCTCTTTAAACTCAGCATAGGTTTTGACTATGTAATGGAGCAATGCCACTTTTGCAGTTCTTTCCACTTGGTAATAGCGAGCAAACCTAAGAGCAGGAAGGTATAAAGATGTTTCCAGGTGTAAAATGGTCCTTCCATCATGCAAARGTTGTCTTCCAAAATCTCCCGTTCCTTTGTAGAAGCAATAATGGCATCCTCAGGAAAATGTTTTAAAATCTGTCCTGTCAAAGCCCTTAGGAAAGGGCAGAGGTACTTGAGGCAAGCAGACATATCATATATGCAGGTGCTTCCTCCTGCTTTGGAGGGCTCTCACATTTTATTTGTCCCTTTTTTTTTCTTTTCCTCCACATTTTCCTGTTTCTTCGTGAATCAGTGCTCCAGCCTTTCTCCTCCATCTCTAAAAGGATGAAACAAAAGAAGCAGAAGCTGGAAGCAATTGCCTCTTAATTGCTGTTTAAAGTTCTCTGTCACAGCAGGTTGCCTACATGTTTTCCCCTCATTATCAGAAGCTGCAGTGTGAGAGTGCAGAAGTCTGCTGGACTTTTAGTTGTGTGTGCAGCAGTGGAATAAGACCTCTTCTGATCACATGAATAAGCTTTTCATCATTTTGGCATGGAATTTAATGACACAGGTTAAACCCAAGATATGACAATTAATTGACATATACAAGACAAATTTTATTCAGTCTCTATGACACTAATCCTGTTCTCAGCCTCTAGGTAAAGTAAGCTAACAATATATAGTACAAGGTAAAGCACTATGACTGTATGCAACCACTCAGAGCCCTTCTTCAACCTGTTATTTCTCTTGGAAATTTTTTCTAGATAATGTGACTGTAAAAACATCTTTTTATGGAATAAATAAAAATTACTCATTAAGTACTGGCCTAGCAATACACTGGTAATAAAACTGAGTTCCAATCTTGATTTCTTAGTTGACAGGGTCATTGATTATCTCCATGTTATCTCCATTCCCGAGATTTTCCTGGCTTAGAAGAGACTTTAAATTAAGGGTTTAACTGAAAACGTGCTGCTCATTAGCCCTGCTACTGCCATAACTGTGCTGTTCTCCTGTTTTTAACAGGCTTTCACTTAGTCCAGGCTCCTAGATATTATTATATTTGCTGTTGCTGCAGTGGCTGGAGGATTTATCAACTGTTATTGTAATTTCTATCCTATATTTCAAGGAAAATAGAGAGGACTGGCTTGATGAACAAAAGCAAAGAGATTCTAACCTAAAAGATGGGGGAAAAGAATTGTTTGTGACTAGGTTAATGCTCAATAATGTTGTTCTTTAAAGTGGGCATCTCCTTCTAAAGAGCTGCAAAATTTTGACTAGGAATTGTACATTTCTTTTTCCCTAAAATTGGATGGATTGAAGAGGGCTGCTTTGTTTTGTAGCACTGAATATACCGACATCTTTTAGCCAGGCTTTTTTGCCTAGAAATATTGAAGGTGGTATTTTAGACTTGCCTATGGTCTGATTGCTTATGCTTTGAAAGCAAACTGAAACAGTCATCTTTTCTGTCTTCAGAGTGCTTGGAGTGTGAAGCCTAGCTATAAAGGCTGCGTAGTCAGTGAACATCTAGTTCTAGACATTGACTTATCCTGTCCTGAACAATTTGAGTCTGAGAGCTCTTGATTGTGTACAAATAATTGAAGAGAGATACCTTATTTATAGACAGAAAATATATTAATTCAGTGTAAGCCATCTACATACTTACTGCAACTGAAGAACTAAAAATATCTTTAAAATGAAGGAAGCTGGTGAAAGAATCTAGCTAGCATGTGTCATCTCTGACCACTGTCTATTCACTGAGGCAGCAAAAGGCTCAGTGTAAGCCACTTATTTTTAAACATGCTTTGTTTAGGAGTAAGCAAGGAGGAATAGCATCTTACAACCCTGTAATTAAAAATACATTTATTAACTGTCTATTCTTTCTAAACCTGAACATCCATCTAATTATTTTTTTCATTGTATGATTGTACTGTGTGGGACCACTGAGCCAATTTCACCTGTATGCACATCCATGTTCCCTGAACCACATCCTCATCTTTTTATAAGAGTTACAAGCTGCAGCACTGAAACATGGGATGTTCATATCCCAGGTCAAGGATACACAGCTCAAGCCTGTATAAATAAACACGAARTCTTTTTATTTCTCTGGGTGACTTAATGCCAGTTGTATTACTGAGGGCTGCAGATGTCAAACTTGAACCAGCTTTTATTTTTCCTCTGCCATCAATTTGCCAGAGTTCATTACAGCTCTTGCCTTTCAAGAAGTCTAAAATGTTTTGGGGCTTCCAGGAATTATAGAGTTTTTTAAAAAGACATTTTATTGGAATGTGTTAGCTGGATCTATGATTCTACAAGAGCAGACAGCTACCAGGCACTATAAAAGACAAGAAAAACTCACTTTTTTCCAACCAGGATTCTTCAAGTTCTTACACATGTCCTCCTTTAATAGATGCTTAACTCCCAATGTATTATATAAACTTTGTAAGATGATTTTTTCAGAGTCATGTCTGCTTGACATAAATAAATTACTGTCTCATGTCTAAAAGCTGTAAATGCAGGTCACAGGAGAAAAGGACTGCATGGATTCACGACAGTGACAAAAAAGAATTTTGAGTAAAGAAATTATATAATTTTTTGGTTTAACAACATTTTAATAACATTTCCTCTTCCTTCAGATATTAAGTATATAACTAGAGACTGATAAATCATTTTGCCTGAGACTCCATCACTTTGCAACAGTTCCTTAGGTCTGTGATCAAAAAGCACTTGAGAGCATTTTTGCATGTAAAACCATGGTTCATTTTTTTTCTTTTTCAACACTAAAGCAAACAGATATTTATTTTCCTTCAACTACCTTCAATGTTCACTGTTCTCCTTAGGTCCAATCTGCTGCRTGTTTCAAAGCTGCATTTGAAACTTGTGAATTAGCCACACTACCATGTGAAGGACAGTYTCCTGATGGTGGGAAAGAGTTTCCAARAAYGACAGCTCCCAAGATTTAAGTGGTGCTGCAGGGTGTTAAGCTCCATAGGAGATTTTGARCATGTCACAAGTGTCAGGTACTTTATATTCATGGACAATTTCACAAAGGAGTTTATGGTGCTGTTATGTTATTAAAGGCAAAAGGAATGACCTGGTTACCAAGTTTACTGACTTCGAAGAACTGGCCTTTCAGGTGGGCTGCTACAGAGCTATTTGTATTGGACTATTTTAAGGCAAACCTTCTTGTCAGTATTTGCTATTAAATTGTTTAGGAAAAGCCACATTGAACTTTTAGTCAAGCCCTGTAATGTTCTCAAAACACTGAAAATTTGCATGAAAGCCTTGTGGCAATGTGCTAAGTTGATAAAAATTAAAACATCTGTTGCAGGATTTTTCCCTGGATAATTAACTAGACTTGGCACAATGGAAAGGAACAGATTTACCACTCAGCTATAGAAACCTGTTGCAGGGAACTAACTGCTAAACTTCTCTTCTTCCTAATTATTTTCCTAATATCATAGACTATTCTTTTGTTTCATTAAAATGAAAAAAAAATGCTGAGTATCCTGTACATCAACACAGAAAATTACCAGTGTGTTTCCAGCATCTTTATTTTTTAAGTTCCTGTTTGCATCTCTGCTAAACCATGTGAAGAAATGTGCAGTCTATCAAAACCACAAGATGTTCCAAGTTGGGGCTAATTCATAATCTCTAAGTGAAGCTCTCTCACTTGGTGTGAAACACCTAACACTCCCACCAGCAACCCTGGACACTACATCTATGGATGTGCTTGGCTTTTCTCTGTGCAATCAGTCCACCTCCAAATGGACCTGGTTCAAGCAAAGGAGATGGGAAACCCTGTCCACACTACAACTTTGCCCTCTAATTTGCAATGAGGAGTATGAACAACTACAAAACATCCCAAGAAATTGAAGGAATTTGGACTGGCCATTAGAGTAATCAGGACTGGCCTAAGAGGCTGTACTCTTCTCTCCTGCTGTGCTTTATTGGGGGATAGCATTATATGCTTATCTAACAGAGGGCCTCTCTTCTCCATGGGGTCCAGAGAAACATAAATCTACCCAACACGTTTCCCAAAGACATCAGAGGGTTCCTCTTGTGTGGGAAACCAGAGCATCTCTCTGGTTCTCCTGATGGGCAGGAGCCTGGACTGGGGGGTGAATCCTCCCTGGCCTGTGCCTGAAACAGTGAT
>CADDXX010000210.1:705055-717924 GCA_902810485.1 Alauda arvensis | reverse complement strand
GACACAGGCCAGCTGTGGCCTGGAAGCTGTAGATCCAATTCAGTATGGCTTTGTGCCCAAACTAAAACATCTTGTCTCAGCAGAGCTGTGTTAATGCCTAGATGACTTCTGGACTGCAAGGGGCAAGCATGGCCCGTTGCAGGATGGGCAGGACAAGAGCACTTGTCTGTATGAGACTTTTCTCTGCTTGCAAGTCCCTTGGCTATCCAGGCCAATGGAGCTCAGCAGTTCTGTCAAGAGTGCTGTACATGCCAGGAAAAGGTGCCCCTAGGAATATTCTGCTGCAAACTCCAACACCTTGASARATTTAGTCTTCCCCAGGCAAGGGAAAATATTTGGTGCCAGGTAACTGCTTAGGGACAAGAGGATATTTGTCCATCTCATCCATAGTCTTGTGAAGCAGCTGAATAACCTTTGATTAAAGGCACACTAATGCATTGTAACCTTGAATAGGATTTAGACTAAATATTCTATTTCTACAGTGTATAAGCTAGCTTTTTCTACTCAGCCTAATTAGAATATCCATGATGCAAATTWAGAGAGCATATCAAATTTTTAGGCCAAACAAAATCTATTTTATTTCCACCCAATATGTACAGTTGCTGCATATGCTTTGAAGACTGTGTATGGTAGAAACAATTTTGGTTTTCAGAATCTTCCCAGAAAAGACAAACTGAGATTTCCTGCATTCTCTAAATAATTCTGAGTACAAAGTCCGTTAYATGAGTGTGGGGTGTGAATTTAATCTGCTTTTTGATTAAAAAAAAAAAAGAAGAAAAAATAATTCAGCTGGAACACTCACATGACCTACAAGAATTAAATGGGTTTTTTTGTTCGTTTTTTTTTTTTTTTTTTTCCTGGGACAATTCAACTAACTGACTATTTAGGATTTTAATTGCAAATTTCAGGTTCAAATTTGTCAGTGACCAAATCAAACAATAATTCAGGTCACAATTTAGGTGGATGAATGAAAATGAAGAACAAGGCCTCTAGATATTTGAATCATGGTGTAATTGCTTAGTATCATAGAAACATAGAGTATGCTGTGTCAGAAGGGATCCATCAGGACCATTAAGTCCAACTTCTGGCCCTGCACAGGACACCTCAAGAGTCACACCACAAGCTTTTCATACAGGCTTTAGATTACTGCCAGAATGTTGCTTGCCTGTATGGAGGTGTCCCACCCTTGACATATATTCTATGAATGGGATCAAAGACCCTCACTTGTTAAATTATATTAAACAGATAGGAATTAAATAAATGACAGAAGATTATTACTTCATTAGGGGCAACACAGAAGTTTGATTATGATTTGGAGGGGTATTACAAAATCTCATGTCTGAGTAGACAGAATTAGTTCCCTTAGGAAATTCGTTTCCCTTTCAGGAAAGGGAATGAAATTTTGAAATCAGAGAACAAAGTAAACAAACACTCTAGAAAGGAGATAAGATGAAATAATGTGAAATTGAAAAAAACTACAAAATTTGGCAATGAAATTACTACAACCAAATGGACTGAGATGAAATGAGGTGAAGTGAAAAGGAGCAAAAGTTGCCAAAATTACTACAATTATTAATTTTCAGTAGTAAAATTACTACTGAAAACAGGAAAGAAATGTACACAAAGAGTGTATCCATGTAATCTYTCCTTCCTTCCCCCATTCAAAATGCCCTAGGCTGTGTTCAAATGGGAAAGGGGCATCAGTGTATCCACAGGCATCCAGATTAAGCACACAGCTCTCAGATTTAAAGCCCTGCGGCAGCCAGGGCTGAGCCAGGGGAACCGAGCCAGAAACAGCCCTGCCAGCCCCGAGGGGACAGCGGGAGCAGGGACGGGGGCAGGAGAGGCCCGGCAGGGATGGATGGTCCTGCAGCCCCTGACTCCTGTGAGGGCACTAATTCTGCATGTTTACATTGCTATGGAGAGAAATGGGACTTGGAATATGTGTCTGTAAATAAATTAACTGCTCTGAGATTAACYCTGTTGTCTTCCACAGTTTCAAGTCCAAATCAAGTTAACTCAAAACCCTATCACTTTTGTATTAAGGGTAATTACTGTAAAAAAACTCCAGTATGCTCAAAACAGTAAAGTTGTCAAGCCAAGCAATAAAAAGCCAGAAAACTCTAAAAAGTGATGTTGCCTTATGCAAATAATAATAATTCTCTCTTGCTATGTGTATATAATATGATACAATCTATGATAATATCACAGATAGTGTTGTTGGACTCTCTATTTTTCCACTGGACAGATTTTTATAGTCTGCACAGACATGCAGGGATGCTAAGGACTATAAACTGCACAGTTCAACAGACCTGACTTTSTAAATTAGAAAAATAKTGGYACCCATTTTCATTGTTAGACATGACTGATTGATGTTTGTCTTAAACTTCCTGAAATACTTTATCTGAAGAATATTGCCGACATGGAAAATTTCACCAGAAATTTCACCAGAAAAAAACAATTGAAAATGGGATACCAATATTGTCTAGTGAACCCCATTAAGGGGACAGATAGCAAACCCCATTAAGGGGACAGATAGCACAGATGCTAACTGTGTGTATTGGAAACAGAAATGCAGATATAGTCACATTTCTGAAACTAACTGTAGGAGACAAAGGTAGTGCAATAACTAGTTTCTAGCTGGATTAAACCAGCCCCAAATAATGAGAATGTTTGTTTCAGTTTTATTAGAAGATTTTTAGCTGATGCTACCTCTTCAGTGTCATTAAGTCATTATTACATACAAAATACACAGYACCCTAGGATGGGTATATAAAAAATTGCTGGTTCCTTCTTCAGAAGCTGCACTACTTTCTRTTCGTTCTGTGAGGTTTCCTAAACATTAATTCAAATAAAGAGCAACTTTAGCTCAACCAGCCTTCATGGACATCCTAACAAGAGACTGGCAAAGCAACATATTTAGTGTGAAGAGAACCAAGCAATTGAAATGCAGAGTTGAAGTAGGGAGCTGCCAGAAAATACTATATTAAAGAAATAACTTATCATTGTAGGCTGACTAATAGTCAATCTTGGTTCTATACCACCCATAATATTATATATGCTCATAGGCAAAGGAGAAAAGAATCTTAATCTGAATCCAGATGCATAGTCTGKTTTTAAATAGCACATAATCCATCATTGTTTGTACTTGTATGCATGAAAGAAAGAAGAGAGCTTAGAAGAAATAATGTCAGCTGTTGCTTGCTGGATAGCAAAGCAGGATATTCGGTATACGTTGTCTCAGATTTTTCTAGCCAAGACCTATCTCTGTCCTGGAGCAAAGAAGGTATCCTCGTTTCATCTCAAAATCCACTCCCTTACCAGCTATTTGAAAATCACCAGTGTCAATGTAACAATAACTTTTTGAGCAGTTTTGGAAGGATATGTTTTTAAGCCAATCTCTACTGATTTTGAATAGTTCTTAAGTCTGATACTTCTTTTTTTCTTTTATTCACACAGTCAGATTTCTATTTCCAAGAGAACAGTTTCTTTTGTGTTTTTCTCTACTACTGCTAATCCAAAGGTAAAACCCCAACTGTTCTGTGTGTTAAGATGATCATTCTAAGGGGAAGTTGATTTTTCTTTTMTTTTTTCTTTTTTTTTTGTTCTTTCTTTCTCTGCTTGATAAAATTTCAACTTCTAACAGCAATCTCATATCCATATGGATCATATCCAAAATGGATAGTTGTTATGTCAGATTTTAAAGAAAAGTCAAAGGAGACTTCAGCTATCTAAGAGTCATTGAGGAAGCTGATTGAATCAACTGAAGTGCATTCACATCCCTCTGTCTGAAAGTTTTGCAGGATTCTTCAGTTTTCTTAAGAGACTTAACAACCTGAGGCCAGGTTGAAGATTGTCTTTAAAGGATGAAATTTAAAATAGTCAAAACTCATGTCTATGGAAGTTACTTTGGTAGCAGGATGTTACCTATGCTTCAGCAACAGAAGAGATTAGACATGACTAACTTTTTGGATATGCTATAGAGCTTGGATTGGTTTTTTTTTAAGTTTGCTGATTTTTTTCCCCAGTCCCAGAACATTATGGTGTCTGGGATTTAGGTAGACAGTGACTACAGTGACTTACACTTCAGTGGAGATTGAGCTGACTCACAGGAATACCCTCTCCTGCTGCTTTATTTTTCCATTGTTTAGCTATTATTAAAGTTAACTAGGCAAGAATAGAAACCCCATAGGAAAGCCCAGCTAGAATTTGATTTTTCTTTGTCAGCTCAAATTCCTCTGGTTAGAGATTCAGGCAGCAATTGCATATCCCATACCTGCTGCTACTTTTCCTTTGCTTGCTAATGAATCCCTGCAAAGAGGCAGTAGCAAATTAATTGATTTCCTGTATGTGTCCCAGCTTTGCTATTGAGTTTAAAAGGAAACTATATAAAAAGGAGTTGAGAGGAGGTTGGCTTGTTGCTTTTTTTTGATTGCTGTTTCATGTTTTTTGTGAATGATTTGTTAAAGTTTTAATGACTCCCATTAGGTATTTCAGTTATAAATAGGCACACAGCAGTTTACAAAACTCAAGAGAAGAGGACAAATTGGAGGAGGGTTGATGTTTTTTAAGTATTACAAAATGTTCAGGGATGGGTCAATTGATAGCTAATAATGAAATTTTAATCATAGCAGTACTTAAGACAAAATAATAAGCGCTAACATGAAATGCACTGAGGCTTTTTACATAATTATAGCTTTGCAAGAATTTAATTAGGATATAGTATTCTCTTGAAACAAACATGCTGTGTTGGGTTAGATTTGTTTGCAAGCGTGATCAAATGGGAGCAATACTTTTGYTATTTTATATCAACAGATTAGAGGGCTTTGGGCATCGGAATGCCTTATGCATAAATGAACAGATAGTGTCTGCAGGCCACAAAGGGAACAAGGAGCCTTGAAATGGTATAGTTTTGGCTGCTAGCTGTGTCACTGATATAAAGTCCATCACTTTGCCTAAAAAAGAAAAATCAACAAAAATAATGGAAAAAACCCAAGCAAACAAAATAACGGTCAAAGAAATAAAACCCCAGAAAAACAATCTTGCTCTGGCCACTAGAGTACCACTGCTCAAGTTTTTTACCCCATAACATATTCTTTAGTCTGATCCCCTCTTCCAAGTCCAGATAGAGCATTTAATTTTAGGATGAACTTTGAATTAGTTATCCCCCAAAAGAGAATCTAATAGGAACCTGTTTATCAGTGGTAAATTCCATACTTTTTAAAGGCATCCTCTTCCTGTCTAGAAGAAGCTGCATTCCTAGTGTCTCCAAAAGTCTGCAGAAAGTAACAAGCTTGAAAGTCTGAAGGTAAAATACTGAAGGCTTAGAGCAGTTATTTTTTGTTCTCTTTCAAAATTTCTTCAAATCTCATCTGTTTTAGAAACATCCTGATGGAGAAACTTTGTCTGCAACCTGCTTTGATTAACTTTTTTTAAATTCTGAAAAATATTTTAATGTTACAGGCAATATTTATAGGGATGCTTAAAGTAAAAAAAAAAAAAAAATCTAATTCTTTAGATTAGAAAGCATGTGATATTTCTTTTGTCTCCTTGCAAAGAAGACAAAAAAACCCCAGAACTGTGCTAATTATCTGGTAACAGAAAGAATTTATAAAGGAACGCGAGGAATGTGTGAACTTGTATCAGAGATGTCACCAATAGCATAGCATTTTTTAATAACCATGCTAATATTTTTCTGTTTCTACTTATGAAACTCAAATGAGGTAAAAGATGGCATCCTGGTTGCTGTTTGATGTCCTTAATACACACATCATAGCAATTTCTGTTCTGTTTGATACTGCAGCTTTTCTTTTCCAGTGGAAAAACTATGGGAGACAGCAGCTAGCCTAGAACTGAAAGGCACAGCAGAGAAATAGGCACAGGAAGAGGTATAATAGGAATTTTAGCAAGTTGCAACAGCTTTTCAAGAAGAAAAGTTAACAAGCRCAAATTAGAGGAAAGATAAAAAAATGGGTGTACAGCCGTTTCTGATCTTGGCAACAAGGAAAATCAAGTAAATGAATTGCTATTTTTCTGAGGTGAGCAGTGCTCGGAAAACCAAGCTGCAATAGATGGGGCAAAGACTAGGACTGTGATACTGTGGGAAGAAGAAGGGCTTTGACTTAACATCTGTTGCCTCCCTGTCTTTGTTAATAGCCTACAAGTTGGAATAAACATTGKGAATGGATGCCAAATAGAGCACAGTAATGAGAAAAGAATCAGGAAYGTGAAAAAAAAAATCAGATTGCTTGCATGAGTTTGTTACTTGTACAGAAGACTGCTGGTTTGAATACCTGCTGTAGTKCTCAATTCTTAGTGCTACAAAGTTGTCTTCTAGGACTTTTAAATGCTAGTGTTGCATAGGTTATTCCTGATATTCTGCAATTCTGTCTCACAGTTACACCAAGTCTTGATTTTGTCTCTGCAAAATGACCTGGCTAATAAAGCAAAACTTTGTGTCCTTTCTTTCTAGGTTGAGATACACAGTAACTAGCCACATCTCTTGGAGAAAAACAGAGAAGGGAGTATATGACTAGTTGTTAAATTTATTTTTACTTTTGGTAAAAATTATAGAGCACTCAGGCTGTTCAAGAATTATAACCTGTATATGTTCCAGCAATGTCTGCTAATGACAGATAGACAKCATGAAACTGACCCACAAAAGAGAGGATGCTCATAAATGTCTGTGTACCATCTGGCTATTTAAAATTACTGAGTAGATATTGGCCCCTTTTTACTGGTTCCATTACAGACAGACTTCTCATCTTCTGGTAAGTATGGCAAAACTACAATGATCAGCACTTTTATACTTGTTTGTTAAAGCAGAGCTCTTTTCAAAGATAGTGTTCTCAAAACAAAAGCTTTTATTTTATTTAAAGGTTTTTTGTAGGTTTATAGAAGAACTATAAATTGTTTGTCTGGATAAAAACTTCTTACTGCTGAAGATAGGCTTTTAGAGAAGAATTATTTTAACAAAGTTAGYTCAGAAAATGCTAATAAATATTTGGTGGATTTCTTTTCCTTTTTTTTTTAAAGTAACCAAAACAATCAAATAATATGGAGAGTAAAAGAGCAGAGTGAAAAGTAGTTTTGCTTCAAGTTCATGAATTGATTTTAAAATCTTAATAATTAATTTCCCTTTCTTTTCCCACTGTACTTCTTTYTAGCCAAYTCCTTCACCAACTCTGWGGRGAATCATAGAATGGTTTTRTTTGGAGAAGACCCTAAAGATCATATAGCTCCAGCCCCTCTGCAATGACCCATGACCAGGGACACCTTTCCCTAGACCAGGCTGCTCAGAGACACATCCTGCCTGGCCTTGAAAACTTCCAGGAGTGGGGCAGCCTAAACTTCTCTAGGCAACTTGTTCCAGTGCCTCACCACATTCACAGTAAAGATTTTTTTCCTAACATCTAATCTAAACCTACTGTATGTCAGTCTGAGTCCCTTCTCCCTTGTCCTGTCACTACATGCCCTTGTAAAAGTCCCTTTCCCTCTTTCCTGTTGGCCTCCTGCAGGTACTGGAGGGCCACAACTGGGTCACCTTCTCAAGGCTTAACAATCTCAATTYTCTAAACCTTTTCTCATAGGAAAGGGGCTCCATCTCTGTAATCATCTTTGTGTCCCTCCTCTGGACCCACTCCAACAGGTCCATGTCCTTCCTGTGCTGGGAACTCCAGGGTAGGATACAGCACCCCAGGTGGGGTTTCAGAAGAGCGGAGTAGAATCAGCATGCAGACTTCATATCTGCCCCACATTTTATCCTTCTGAAGAATTCTCATTGAAGCTGCCATTGGGAAATAACAGGGTAACTTAATCAGAGGAATTCTGTAAGTTGAAATCCATATGCCTTATTCTCAAAAGAAAGCTAAAGGGACTGACTTGTACCAATTTTTGAATTTTTTATGTACATATCGGTATGGTTAAATCATGCCTGGCTATATTGCTATGCCATCAAGCCTAGGTTGTACTATATTTCATTCTTTGGAGACCTTAAACCATGAGAAATATRCCTCTGTCCTCCWGTGCTTGATGTCTAATTYAGGATGGTGTGCCATGTAAAACACYGGACTGTGAGGCATAAATGGATTTCTGAGTGCAATAAGAAACATTTGARTAAAAGCACCATCTTGAATAGTCTCTCTGCTGCTCCTTTTCCATAAAAACTGCTCTTACAGATGATTTCTCTGAATTGTAAGTAAACGGCTGCTGGAGTAGACAAGTGTTCACCCAGTCAGATACAACTAATGGATGACTGAACAAGCTGTTTCTTATTGCTACTGTGTTGTCCTTTGCCATCTGCAGCTGAGGTTACTGTTCACAGACCCTTGACAATTTGCACACCAGAGCAGTAGGTAGGGATGCTTACGTGTTAAAGCTCTGGATCAGGCTCAGGACCARAATGTTGGAGGCACACTCCATGTGATCTGATTACTGATACAGCTAGACCTGCTTCAGTAACCTGCTGTGTGTGTATGTATCTAAGCTGATATGAGCTAATAACCAGGGCACTTGAGTTGACTTATTTGTTTTTCCCCAGTACCTATAAATACAGAAACTCAATATGAACATCACAAGATACAGGATGCTGTGGCTGTCTTGGTTAGCAGTTTCCTCATAAATATTCAATAGTGTGCACAGGTTACTGCTCAACTCTTATGTGAAACTTGTTATGTTGAGATACCCAGCTAAGGTTAGTTAAAGTCCATACAGACAATCTCCCAAGACCTGAAGACGAGAACAAAGTCTGCAGGTTTTTTAGCATCTATCCTTGTTGGATAGGAAAGAAATGTRGTTGGTGACTTCCTTGAACTTCGTTTTTTTTTGTCCTCTTTCATGTCTCTTGCCTCTTGGTGGTTATCTCAAGGAAGAAACAATAATCAACCTATAGAAAGACAAGAAGAAAGTTGAAAGTATTAGTCCACCAAAAAAAAAAAAAAAATTTACAAATGCAGCAAGATACCTTCAGTGGAGCAGGGCTTACTCAATTTGTTCCAAAGTGCAGCATAGGTAATGACTGATCTAAGGAGCAGATTTTGTATTTGTCAACACAATGAAAGAATCCACWAGTACCAAGTAAACAGGCATGTGCTCCTTAGTTTGGAACTGCTGAATTAAACAAATTAGGGAAACTCTTTTTTACATTAAGTGGTGCTTGCAAGCAACCATTTCAGAAACAGAAAATTCAATGGGCCATAATTTTACCAGGCTACCAGCTTCACAGGAATCAAATTATTTTCACTGATAAGAGGGTGAAAGGCATAACAGGACAGGTTTTAAAGGAAAAGAGAAGTACTATGGAACCCTTGTGGCTAGAATTCCAAGATTCTAATAATAAGATTTTATTAACTATACTGTTTATACCATAGTTAGGAAAAATAATGGAGTGTTAAAATCAGTCAAATTGCAAATTTATAGCAGATGGAAGACTGGGAAATTAAAACTACTGTGTACAGAYCAATTCCATTTCTAGATGCAATAATTGGGTGCTTCTGAGACAAACTATGTGTAACAACAGGAAAATATGCCTTTCAGGTTTACACTGAGTGCTGATCAACACTGTACAGCTGCTCYGTGGAAGCTACCATAGTACAATTTGGTTTAATGCTGTAGCAGGAGCCAACAGGCAAAACAAAYCCAGTGCATGCATATTCAATTTTAAGAGTTAGAAGTGTATGAAAATGAGAGAATTTGTCAAAACCAAGCACCTCCTTAAAGCAGCAGTGCAAGAAAATGCAAGCAGTCTAGAGTCAATTAAAAATTCATTTTACTAGAAGACCAAACAAGTTGAGATGCAAACACAAAACAAATAAGGCTGAAAGGTCAGAGTTAAAAAAAGAAAAAAAAAAAGAAAACTTGAAATTTTTTAGGAATGAAAGCAAGAAGAACAAGAAAACCCCTAAAATATGGCAGGTGCCATTCTTGAGCTCATATGAAGAAGAAGCTCTTTAAATAGTTCAAAACTGAGAAAGCAGGTAGGTAGTTGATGCTTTTGCTTGGTGACAAAAGATCCAGAGAAGCAACACGGAAATAAAGTGATTTCTTAGTGTTGGCCTTTGGTGCTGTAGGTATTGGAGAGATTCTGTGACCCAGCTTTTTAAGAGACAAGCAGAAATAATAGCTCAGTTTTCAGTAACTATATAGGTTATATTACATCTGATAGACAAGTTGCATCTGGTAAGGTTGGGATGATATTCAGCAGAGAACTCTGAAGGAATTCAGACGTGAAATTAGGAGCTTGGTCTGCAGCCCAACATTACAAATAGGGGCTATTCAGGAGGAGTGGAATAGTACTGCTGCAATCCTCCCTGCAAAAGGACTCTGGAGGACATCCTGTCAGCTACAGAGCAATGAAGCTGGTCTATACCTCTGGTAAGGCAGCAGAATCTGTAATAACAAATATAAGCACATGAATTAATGCTTTCTGGGAGTCCGCATGCTTTTTGTGGAGGGAGGTCCTACCTCACTAACCATCTGTGGAACACTTCTGTGAATGGGGTATCATGTGCATAAAGTAAATCCAGTGGAGAAAAGGAAAGTAAATTGTCATGGTGTCACTTAGGGGTGTCATGTAACCCAGTGAATTAATCCCTGTCATAGAAGAAGAATAATCTGCAAGGGTGGTGCGCTCATGATGCCCAGAGTATGCCCAGATGCAAAGAAACTGACTTCTGCCTTCATTCAAATGGACCAGAAAGTGGGTTTTGTTTTAAATGGACAGCTTAASTGGACATGTAAATATCTCCCTCACTTAGTCAGACCAGAATGGGGGGAGTGAATTCATTGCCCAGCCCAACATAGGGTATAAAAAACTAGGAGAAGTATTTTGAAGAGTGAAACAATGCTGAGCTGCTTTCAACCCAGTATTCCTTCCTGGTAAGGTAGGATGCCTGATTGTGACAGTCAGCAGGTCTTAGAGACAGGATTGGTAATGGGATTGAATTGTATATTGAAATTGCAATATTTTGTGAAGTGAAATATTTTGTGTATTGTGTTTTTGATATATGTATCACTCTGCTAAATCAGAAACCCTGTGTGGCATCAAACATCTCCAAGTAAATAAATTTTATGTTAAACATTATCCATTCCATACACAGAATGTCTAAAAGAACCTGCTCAGGGTATGTTGGACACTGACATGTGGCTTTAGGGGAAGGCTTTTGTTGTATTGAAAGTTAGAGTAGAAAAAGGGTAGGGCTTAGCAATCACTTTTCAGGGTAAAGGGTGAGGAGTGAGACATCAGTCCTGTAGGATTGACGATGATGCTGTCTTAATTTAACTTCAGTACTGTCCTAGGAAATACAATGAAGAGTGAAACTTCCAAGCTTACAGGTGATAAGCATTTACCCCTGAAGTAAGCTAAATGTGCTTCCTTACCTCAATGGTAAAGCAGTCTAAATCAACCTTATAAAACAGAGAAAAAAAAGCTGAGTATGAGCTTTCACACAGATGATTAACATGGGCAACTTAACTCCTGAGAGACCAAACTAAAGCAAATTGTGCTAAATGCAAAACTGGAGCTCCAAGACAGCAAGAGAAGTTTGGATTGACAGTTCTGTGAAATATTTGGTTCGATGTGCCGTTTATCTTTCCTGTAACAATGTTCAATCCCAAGGTGGCTTGAGAGAATAGATGGGCTGACAGAGTGTCTAGGCCTGAATGGTCWTTCTGAATAGTGTATCTGTTTTGCAGACAGAAGCTGAGCTAGGTGCTTACTAGGATGTGCCTGTGCATGCCATGTTTTTGACTGCATTCAGATAGTGAGCACTAGTTGCTGGTAGTCTTTTTGTGGAGTGCCAAAGGCCAGGCAGTGCAATAGTGCTCCTTCATGTCTTTCATGAGCTAGTGGAACATGGTTGCTACAGCTGGACTAAAAGCCCTGCAGATAACATGAAATTTCAGGTTTAGAAACACCAGCACAAAATGTGAGCACCTGGCACTTGTTTTATCACTGTGTGAAATGAGTTCCCATTTGTTATCTGAAGCATAATGATTAGCCAAATGTTTCTAGTCAATTCTGAATGTACTAATTTAAGTCTGAATAAAAGATCATTTGTACACCTCCTTGGGCAAAGAGCATGCATATTTCCAGTTATTGCAGTTAGCTTAATGAGCGGCTACTYGGTTGTGTACTTAGCCCTCAGTACCAAGATACTTCTCTGGATTAATAATCTTTGTGATATTTCATTAATATTCATTGTTAATTAACACTTATGGAACAGAGATGGAAATGTGCAGTATAGCATGGGTTTTTTCATMATTTCAACTTCATTAATTCAACATCATGTTTTTTCATCTATTTTTCATAATATACTCTGCCTAAGAAGAACAATACTTGGCAGAATTAATCTTACAGTAGACAAACAGCCTGATAAAAGCAAAAGTTTTTCAAAACATCCTAAATAACTATTCATATCCTCTCCATTGAGACAAATATTCAAGGGTTTCCCTGTCTGCTATTCTGCTAAGCTGTTGTACAACACATTTTTTCTTRCATTTATGTCATTAATGTTGCTGCTTTTGTCAAGGTCTAGGGTATATTGTGGCAAAGTTTGAAGGGAAATATTTTATCTTCTGTTGGACCAGTTAATATAACCTGGGAAAAAGAAAAAAACCAAAAAAAAAACAGCTTTCATTTATACCAGTTCTTCCTGCCATTAGGAATCATATTAGATTTACAACATTTTTTCCTCAGTTTTTATTTCTACCTATGTGAAAAAGTCAGTGAAGGGTTGGAGAAAACAAGCAAAAGACAACATACCCTATCCCTTCAAATCCACAAGATTATCAATTCAAAACATTTTGTTCCCCCCAAAGAAATATGTTTAATTAAAAAAAAATAAAAAAAAAACACCAAAAAAAGAAACCAA
>CADDXX010000210.1:672151-704768 GCA_902810485.1 Alauda arvensis | reverse complement strand
ATCACAGTTAAACCTTTTAGAAAATCAGTCTTTGGATTTTTTTTATTCCTAAAGTACTGAAGAAAATACACCCTTTTGTRAAAAGGCAAAATTAGCATAAGTTTTGTTTGTAAGTTGAAATCTGGATCAAAATGTTGCAAGGCTTATACACAGCATTTCTATTGCACAAAAGGTCAGCTGTTGTTTTGGCTGACATTCTTAAYATAGTAATATTTCACAGCTGGTAATTTGCAGCCAGTAATAACCAGATGGTGCTTTTTCTAAGGTGAATTTTAGAGCATTTTGAGCAGTTGGAAATGTGAGACTCATAATAGCACAGCAATACAGAGTATTCTAGAGCTCTATCTTTCTGGATTCAATAGCATGCTTAATCACAGCCAAGATCAGACATGCTCTACAGGGTAGGCTGCAATAAGGGACATATGATAATCAGGMATAACAAAATTGCTGTATTTTTGACCTCTGTCATACTTAAATTTCAAGTCACAGAGCTCATTGCTCGCCTGAGAATGCTTATTTTGAGATTTTCTGCAATTTTTGARCCTATTTTGTCAGACTTTATTTTAAATCACTACCTTGTTATGCCAGGTGTCCCTGGTGCCCATGTGAAACATTTTATGTTACCAGACACTAATGTTATGAGATTTGGAGAGCTGGAACAGGAGATAATGGTGTGGATTTGAAAATGTGTATCTGAAATAAAATGAGTCAAAAAACCAAAAATAAATAATATGTTTGCCATAWTCACGCAGCAAGACTATGTAATCCTTGTTTTTAAGGAAACCTGCTTATTACAATTTAGTTACCATGTTCCAAGTGTTTATATTGGGCAAGGGAATGGTAAATGATGAGCTTCACAGATTTCTTGTCAGTTGATATTATTTTCTGAAAGTTATTTAAGGTAATGGCTTGACATAATAATCTGCTTTCAGACTGTATTAGAGCTAGACCCATAGTCAAGTAAAGGACCTCTGAAACCAAGAAATTCCTCATCTCCCTATCCCTTAGGAACCTTTTCAAGAAGTACACATATATTTTTAAGATACAATGTTGAAAAGAGTCTCGTGTAAAAATGTTGATAGTCTTGGATTTCAAGGCAAAAACCCTTGTCCTGGTGATATATACTAGTCTTCAGGGTTTGTGTTTTGTCCAGCGAGCAACAAATTTTCTGATATTCATTTGTAAGCTYTCCTTGCAGTTGAGCTAATGGTATGTGCAGTAACAAGAAGACAGAACATTGSACTACAGGGATCTGAATGGTTATAGAGTCCAATCTCTCCCAGCTGCAGGCAACGAGCCACATGTATGCTCTCACTTASTGGGAGAATACAAATCCAAAGGAGAGAGAGTCCCTCCATTTCATCTCAAACAGGGCAGAAGTGAAAAGATCAAGCAAAATATCTAAACAAAGGATTATGAGGGTTTTTTAAATTAATTTAGGAAGCTAAAACTGCAATGAAATTAATATTTAATGAGGATTGGTAGGAATTAAATTTGCTACATCTAAAGTGGTATAGTACTGTTCTTGTTTAACTAAAATGCATGTTTTATAGCTGAAAAAGATTTTTTTCCCCTTTAAATTTTTTGTGACTATCCATAATATCTGCATATCTGTACCTTACCTTTATAAGGAAGAACTCTTGAATTGAACTTTTGGCTGGAGGAGTGAAGGTTCTTAACGAGTGAGGGATATTATCTGCTTGGGGAGACCACAACTCCTGTCTGTTGTCATCCCAAAAACCTGAGGTTAGCATACTTGATGTGTCCTCTTACATCAGCAGGGAGCACAGCTCCTTAAAGTGGTGGGAGTGCTGCAGCTAGCTACCCTTTCTGTGCACCTTTCCTGGACTGCACAGTGAAAAACAAATGCTCAGATTGTAGAGGTTCAGTGACCCGTGAAGATTTTGAGTTTATTGTGCCTGCATCCCTCCCTAGGAAACAGGTCAGCCTAAGTGGCATAAGTCATGCAGCTGGCTTTCCTCTGCATAGTTTGCAAGGGGGAGAGGTAAGTGAGGAGGGCAGTGAAATGTGTAACAAGAAGGTTTCATGACTGTCATAAAACTCCTGATTTTTTTGGCAGGGGGGTTTATTTATTTTTATTTTTGGTTTTTTGTTTGTTTGTTTGTTTTGGTTTTTATTTACCTTTAAACAACATAGTTCCCAGTGTTTTCCTCTTTCTAATTTTAAACTCTTATGTGGTTATATCCAGAAATTCTGTCTTGGTTTTTGTAGTAACAGAAGTCTTCTATTTGGAGACACAGGGCTCAATGATGCAGCCAAACATTTAAAATGCCTATCAATAAATTTCTGCATTTACACAGAGCCACAAAGGGAGGTCATTGTGTGATTGAGATATACAGGGTTTCTTTGTTCTAGCAAGTTGGGACAATGGCAAACTAGAAGTACTTTTAGAGTGTACCTAAGTGAGTCATGATACATTCCACCATTCTGAGCTTCTTCTGAGAAYTTAAGTGGCTGGGTTTCGGTAGTGTATAAGCCACAGAAAATAATTTTCCAATGAGTTAGCAAAAGATGAATAAGTATTTTATTTCCATATACAGAATATCATATTGAGGTATTATATTTCTCCGTTTTAACATTTGATTAAATTATTCTGTGTAATTTTTTGGTTGACAAGTAGTTCAACATAAGTCAGTAATGTGCACTTTCATCCCAGAAAGCYAACTCCCTCCTGGGCTGCATCAAAAGAAGAATGGTAAGCAGGATGAGGGAGAGAATGCTCCTCTGCTTTYCTGAGACCCTCCTTGGAGTGTTATATCCAGCTCTGGGGTACTCAACATAAGAGGGACATGGAGCTGGTGGAGTGAGTCCACGGGAGGGACAGGAAGATGACCAGAGGCTGGAGAACCTCTGCTATACAGAAAGGCTGGGAGAGATGTGGCTGTTCAGCCTGAAGAAGAGAAGGTTCTGGGGAAATCTTATAGCACATTCCAGAGCATAAAGGGGACCTACAAGAAATCAGGTGAGGGACTTTTAACAAGTGTATGTAGTGACAGAGCATGGAGGAATGGCTTTAAAGTGAAAGAGTGAATGCACTGCCAATGTTGTGAGGCACTGGCACAGGTTGCCCAGAGAATTTGTGGATGTTCCATCCTTGGTAGTGTTCAAGACAGGTGGATGGGGCTCTGACCACCCTGGTCTCATGGAAGGTGTCCCTCTAAATGGTGGGGTATTGTAACTAGTTGGCATTTAGGAATTTTTCCAGGCGAAACTGTTCTATGAATCTATGATTTTTGCAACTGATTGCTTGAAAAAATGCCAGTAAACCATGTCATGTCATCCCAACCACACCTGGATTCTGTAAGAGAAGAGGAGAGATAGCAAAATTAACAAAAGATGGGATGTTTCCCAGGGGAATATAGAATGATATTGTTTTGTGTGACACTTTTTTTTTTCCAGTTATGTTTGGAAAGTGCTGAATGACTGCTTTCTGTAGTACAGAGCTGGGAGGAAGAAATGCATGACTGGAGAACAAAGATTTATAAGCAAAAAACTGCAGGGAACTTAATGATGCTGTAAGTAAATGTCTTGCCCAGTGACACCCCAGTGAGGGTCAGACCTTTGAGGTGAAATAGCCATCAGAATGAAGTGAGTTGTTCTACAGGATATGTAGGACAGAGAGAGATTACCAGCAGGAAAGGAACTAAATCTATTTGTGCCTCCAGGACACTTTGTTATAAATTTGATCCATTTATGCTTCTAAAAGGTTGTTTAAAACTCTAATTAGCAACAGGAAACCTGAAGGACYTGAACTGCAATCCATTGTTTTGTTTAATGTGGAATGTGGTGAATCTTGCCCAAAGCACCAGAGACAAGAATAGGAAAGCTGCTTGTTCTGTGTATAACAAAGTGCAATGTGCATTGCCCTTAACATTAGCTTTTCCCCCTAGTCTTTAACTTAAAGAACTAATTTGAACAAGACAGAATTCATTAATTTTACCTAACTATAGCCTAGGAGGAAGTTGGGCAAAATTGCTAATAACTGTGTCTCTAAATGTGGAGCTGCTATTTGTACAAAGACTGTTTGAGCAGAACTGCTCCTAAAACTGCATCCTGCGTGACTTACATTTCTTAACTCGAGAGAGCAAAATGCAGTGAGTGAATAGCACAAGTTAACATCAGCTTTCATCTTAGCCAAAAGTAATAGTGCTACATGGAGGCAAAAATTATCTGTGACTAATCAGCAGGGTTGTCATATACTGATTTTTCACACAGGTTTACTTAACAAGGGAGGAAAGAGGAAGCAAAGAACAAGTTGTTGACATAAAATATATAAAATGGTATTACTGCTCTACAGAACTGACCAACCATTGGAACTCTTCTAAATTCTTTCTGTTTGATGAACAGAAACCTAATCTGAGAGAAACCAAGAAATAGACAGGTGAATCTGCTTTGTAAGAAATGGATTTGAAGTTATAAATGCTGTCATAGGTTAAATGTACTTTAACCTTTGCAAATCTTGTGCATGTTATTTGCCTTATTTATATATTTCTTTTGTTGCCTACAACTGCTTTGTGTTGCTGTGATCTCAGATACAGTACTGCAATGTGATAACAAAACTCTCTTTTGTCCTTGGCGAAGTTCACATGCTAAATTTCATTGTCCAACTTTCTTAGGAATTCAAAATGCAAATGGCTGTCTGAGAGAGATTCTGCATATGATTTCTAAAAGGAGAAGATTTTTTTAGTTATATTTAAACAGGAAGGGGTAATGTTTTTAAGCATTAATTAAAGATACTGGACTACATACTAAGCAGACTTCAAGGCAGAGATTCATGCTTTTACATCATGTAGTCTCTCTGGTAAAGATCTAAATTCTGGCACTAATAAGGCTATTATATCTGGCTTTTAGTGCTCTTTCTGGTTTTTGTTGGTTTTGTTTGTTTGTTTGTTTTTTTCTAATTTAATAGTAATGCTGACCTTAGAAGTAACAGGAAGAAAGGATTACTTTGAGTTTTCCTAGAATTTTCATATGGAGTTATTTCTGCTGAAATGATTGTCTTAGCTTGAATTAATTTTATTTTTTCTTCCTCTCCTCTCTTCCTCTTTGTATTTATTTCTGATACACTGGCAGTCAAAGGATCATGACCCTATCAGAGAAAACCTTTTGTTTTCTCAAAGCTGTCTGTCATTTCTAACATATTTGCCAGTGAACCTCTGATCCATAAGCAGATGCTTGCAACAAGATGTTAGTATTTTCAGTTGTCCAAAGCAAATTTCCATTCCTCTTCAAAGTCTACATAGCTTTTAAAGCTAAACTATATACTTGTATTGGTAATCAGAATAGTCTGAGGATTAAGGGAAAACTGATAAACAACAAATTTAGGTATMGGTCAAAACAAACTGATCATTGAGAAATGCTGTAGGTGGCATATCAAATGAGAAATGCTGTAGGTGTGCCAGAGGGGAAAAAAAAAGGATCAGGATTCAATAAGGTGTCTTGATTTTTCAAAATCTARGAATAATGCTGAGGGTTTTTTACTCAACTATCCCCACTACTGCCACCCCTGTCCACATATTTAGTTTCATCCACTCACCCTTTCAAAAAAAAGATATAGACAGTAAAATAGTACATAATATTCCTTTGACCAAAAGCATTATCTGTGCATTTGTCCTCTGGAATCCATCAATTTGTGATAAACTAGAGGAAACATTTATTTGCTGATGTTTACAGGTGTTTTACCTTATGTATCTGACAAATTCCTATTCAGGAAATRCGAAATGTTAAATGCATAAATATATTTATTTTATTTTATTTTGTTTGGTTTTGGTTTTTTTTAAGTTTAACTACATGTTACACACAGAAGACAGGCAGAGGGTAGTCTGGATCTCCTCCACACCTCCCTACCTTCCTACCTCTAAAGATAATATCAGATGCTTAAAGTAAGGCTCGTTTTTGTGGAAGAAGAAAAGATTTTAATAATTTGAAGGCATCATAGCATAGTTTACTAGAGATATTGCTGAGGTATTTTCTGACAGTTTGTGTGGAAAAACATTTTTTCTTCCTCAAGTATATTTTGTCATATTGCAGTTGGGTTAGTTTAAACGAAATGCATTATACTTTTGATGGTGAGTAGTTAAGTGTTCAACTCATTTGCATATTTTCTGTTTGAGAAACTGATRTTGGGGTTTGTCCTTTAAAAATTAAATAGTTTTCTAGCACAGTTTGAGATGTCATCTTGAGATGCCACAGCATATATGGACAGCTAAATTCTTGATCCATGTATCCATGAACACCACTCTTCAGGTAATAGTGGAGTAACTGATACTTCCTACTGACATTTGTTTCCAAATGATAAAATAGAGATGACKAAGATCTTTATTCTAGTATTGGGTAAATTCTGTACTTACTTCTTTGGTTTTCCATATTTTAAAGAGGAAATATCCCTGAGTATATTAGTGCCTAAAAATACTCTAGAAAAGAACAGTTTAACAAATATCTGCAGAAATATTTTCTGTAAAATAGTGTTAATGACAGTGTTAACTGAAAARAAGCTGTTGGAGTGCCTATTCAATAGCAGGGGATTTGAGAGTGTACAGGGAGCCAGAAGACCTGATCCAACCTTTTAAAGGGGATAGACTTTCAAATTATCCACTCCTTGTCCACTATCTTGCTTTATCTGCAGATATGCTGAGCAGTGGAATGCTTCTTAAATTTGTTCTTTTCTTTGTATTTCTGTTTTCTAGCTGCTTGCATTTATTTTCCTGATTAAAAATGTGCTACATAAGTTTTTAAATAAGAAAACATATTTTCTTCAGTGAAAACTTACTTGTTTACATGACTGTGTCCAGAAATAAAAGTAGAGAAATTAAATTGTGTAATCCAAATGCTGAGACACTGAACAGTTAATAATGTTTTTGTAAACTTTCAGGCTTTCTTAATTTCTTCAATGCAGAAATAATCACAGCTAGGTCTTTGCAGATTGGCAGGATTTATAACCATGGCCTTTATTAATGTGAGAAGGCATCAGTTCCAATTTTAAGACTGCTGATTTTGACATCTTTTGAAAATTCAACAAGCAGTTTTGCTAGCCTTGGTTTCTAACATGAACAAGAGCCCCATAGCTCTCATCAGACTTCAGAGTCTCTAAACCTGAGGCATTAGAGACTCAAGTATAACTTACAAATTCAGGATTATTCAAGGCTATACAAATACTGTGATTTATGGAATTCACTGCCTCACCCATGGCTTTAAATGGTGTCTGTCATGTCCTGCTTACAGGACAAAATGGAAGGCATCATTAATTTGGAACATACTTGGCTGTGTTGCAAAATATGCTTAACAAACTGAAAGACTAGAGCAGTGGTAATCTTACACTATTTCCTGTATAAAGTGGCATTTATAAAGCTGATTTTTTTCAGGAGAAAAAAATTGTTTTTAAGTGCTTTCAAAAAATTTTGACACATGTCATCTGAGCTAGTAAACCTTTGATGTCTAAACCTGACCCAAATTTCAAAAAAATAATTTTCTGTGATAGACAAGAAATATTGAAGRCTTCTTTGAAAAGGAGAGCCTTAAACACATAAAGGACAAAATGAACAAATGGTACTTAAATTGAAGGTTATTTTTATGTAAGGAATGAGGTTTCACTTGAATGACATGTTTTCGCAATAATCACCAAACCCTGCTCCTAGATGTAAATATATAATTGACATCATCCCTTGATGTAAGCCTTTTGCACTTCATGTATCTTGTGAATGTGAAGAATTAAAAGGAGAGAAGGATAGTGGAGAGAGGGGAGAGTTAGGCTGGAAGCTTATGATGCGTGATGAAATTTAAGAGGGATTTGTGCTGTTTAAAGCCAGACAACTAAGAAGTCTGCAATGCCTGAATGCATTGGTATTTCACAGACAAAATCGAAGAAGGGGAACAAGAAAACATTCAGGAGAATGACTGGGAGGAAATGCATTTCCTCCTTGTCCTGCGTGGGACAGAGAGGGAGCAAATGGCTGAGTTGGTGTTGGGCAGCCAGCCAAGGTCAGTGCCTCAAGTAGGAAATTAAGGATCCAGCAATCATTCAAGCCTGAACCCTCCATGGATCCCTCATGGTGTGAAGGAGGTGCAGTGCAGGTAAGCTCACCTGGACAAAGCATGCTGTAGTGCTTGGATTCAGACACACAACACAGAGCAGTGACAATGAAGCTGGCAGGCAGCCTGGTTGTTTTACAAGCAAAATATTTCACTGGCATTTTGCAACACTGTTGTAACACCACACTCAGCTTTAATGATATTCCCTTGCTAAGTAGTGGGAAAAATAAGTAGACAAGAGGTAAAATTTACATCCTTATGGTAGTTGATGAAACATAGTTAGGTCCAGTGCAAATTGCCTAGGGGCAATATTTACTACATTATACTATACAATCCAAGTATAAAATCCAGATGCACTGGGAGGCTTAGATAATATTATTTCATGCACAATTTCCTATTTCCTGCTGTTTTATTTTCCCACTTTCCTGAGACTAGCTATTAAGTTTATTATGAATTATCAGTTTAATATCTACTGTGCACTTAATAGAAAAGTAAAAGTCTGTTACTTTGACTTGTTTTTAATCTTTGCTATAGCTGTGATAGGATTTTATGGCAATGCTTTTTTACCATGATATTGCAGTATTTGCAGTTATTTCTTTATTTTTTTTCCCCTCAATTTTTGTTTGTAAACATGTATCCTCCTCAGAACCAGAATAATATTCTAATTGTCATAAACTGTCATTTTCAAATTTTTGCTGAAACTCGCGAAGGAAAATTCAGTTTTCTCTGTGGTCCTGTAGAAGGAATTATTCTCTTTCTGACTTTAGGCAGGGTGTTGTATTACTATATTACTTAAGAAATAAAAGCAGCATAGAAGGGTTACTTGAATATATCTAATTTGATATACACTATAAACTGCTGTTTAAAATAAAAACTTTTTTAGAGTAGTTTAGCCAGATGTCTCAGAAAAGTTTTCCTCCCAGAAGTATTGAAATCCTACATGCACCTCTAAAAGGGTAGAAACAGGCAATCCTTGTTACTTTCCTTGCCTAATGTTAAGTCATTTCAGAAAGGTACCTGAATTCAGGCATGTGATTAAGGAACTCTTAGCACGATGAAAGTCTCTGAAGTGTGTAACTGAAGGAGTCTCTTCTCATTGCAGTGATTGCATTGTTTCTTCTCTTCAAAAGGACTTTTATTGTTTTTCTTGTTTGTGCATTTAGAAACATTGATACTGCTCCCTGACTTTTGAAAAACTTCTTGAGTAGAAGCAGATTGTCTCCAAAATGAAGGAGTGGAGGTATGTAGTGAGACAAAGCACTGCATCCTTAGAATAGTATTTTTTCAGACTTCAGTAGTTAAATGGGACTGGCTTTTTCTAAGCCATTTTTTTCTTTCTCATTTCAGTGATGTCCTACTTCCACTACTGTCCTCTTGGTACCATTCACACTCTTTAAGGAAGCAATTAATAGAATCATTATTAACATATTAAAAAAAATCTCTTTTGACATGGTTTTAAAGCTTTTTCTTTATACCAAATGAAGATAATTTTGATTGAGAAGAAACTATGGCAATCTTTGAAAGACTGCTGCAGGTGTTATACTTCTCTTCTGTTACTTCAGCCTGCGACACTGCCTCCTTCCTCTTATGCTTTTAAGTTGGGATTCATCTTGTTGCCCCCAGATGACTTATTCTTGTTATCCAACACCTCACATACTCTGCCTGTGACTTTCCTGACTTTATCACCATGAGTTCTGTCACAATACCAAAGCCCCATTAAAAAAAGCTTCTGTTTCTTTGCTCTTTTGTTTTTCATGGCACTCAGCTGTAGATTGTGAGTCTGCTTTAAATCCCCAAGATAGATGCAATTCATGGAACACCCTTATCAACTCCACTGATGTTGTTTTTATTTTATCTTAAAGTTTCATCAACAATGAGGTTTTTTTGAGGAGAGACCCTCTTACTAGTTCAAAATATAGTCACCTGTAGTTCTGTCACTGGTGCAAATGTATGGTGAAACATTTGTACTCTTTAGAAGGCTATTTTAAGGCATTAAGATCCATTGAGGCCTGGAGTATGGAAGTGTTGATTATGTTCAAGTGTCTTAACTGTGCAGAAATGTAAGCAGTGAAAACTTAGGCACCTTGTGTGGCATAAACAAATTGCATTGTTGACAACACAGAAACTACATGTGAAAGGTTGTACTGACCTTGTTCAAAAATTAAATTACAGGTGGGACAGGTCTGTTGATGTAAAGTCACAGGCTACAATTACTTTTTGTTTGTAATAAGGAGTAAGGTTAAGACAGATTGTTAACAATAAATGTTATAACAAGTAATAGAATTTTCTGATGCAATTCTAACAAAGTGATTTGAGAACAATAGAATCATACCTAGTATGGTCATGCATATGCTTAAGTGATGCTTTCTAATCCATATGTGCAATTGATAAAATAAATCATAAAGAATTGTTAAAAAAGGAACTTCCCTGAGTCACATTTCTGGGTATCATTCAATCCTCCTTCTGCCATCCATAATTCAAATGCACTTTTGTTTTATTTTGGAATGAATGGACAAAGAATGAATGAATGAATGCCAGGTCCCTTTTTAAAGACAGCTTATAAAGACAATGGCAAAGAATGAAAATAATATTTCATATTTTGAATAGTTTTTTCTGGAGAATAAAAATGCATTTATTGGTAGTCTATTTTATAAAAGGAACAGTACACTTCTTAAATTATTTGGGTATTCTTTTATATTACAGTGTTGTTCCATTATATCTTGTGTTCTATGTGTATCTAATAACTCTACAGTGTGTTTTAATTCAGGTTTAGTATTTTGTTATAACTGATTTGGAACCTGACCAGTATGTGTTGTCTTTCTGTTTAAATCAATAAAGATTTATGTAAATCCTAATCTAGTCAGAGACCACCATTTAATTCAATATTATATATTGAATTAAAAATTTCAGTCCTATCTACAGGTATGTCTGATTGTTGTACTAAAGAAGGACTTTGTGGGAGACCTAAACATTCTTCTGTTCAGTTCCTCTCTTTCCACAGTCACCCAGGGTTTTTCCTGTTTCCACAATCTTTTTTTTCTTTTGGTAATAAAATCAGTACCAACACTATTCACATGAATAAAGGCATATATGCTGAAATGTTTGCTGAATTATGTAACTGTCTAGAAACCAACTTTTATCTGAAATAGATAAGGCAAACAAATGATTTTTTTTCCACTAATAAATGGGGTTTTTCCTTTTCTTCTAAAAGCTAGTCTTACACCAGAATAAAGTTGACGTATGCAGTGCAAATATTTTGAAAATAATGAATGTTAATTTACAGTGTTTTACTGGATTTGAAATTGTAATGAGCTTCAAAGTTTCCTAAATTATGTTTCTATCACTTCAAGATTTTCACTTTTGTAGCATCCTCCATAACACAATCTGCAGTTTTTTTCCGCAGGCATGAGTGTTATTCAAGCAATGCAAAGAGAGGATTTGATGTCTGCTTAATTTTKCACATCTTGTATAAATGTTCTCTTACCTCAAAATTGAAAGAAACCCCTAAAAACCCCTGATTGAGAGGCCAGGGTGACAGTATGCATGGTGGCAAAAGTAATTTTGTGGTTACATGTTCACCTCTTACATACTATTAATGAGGTTCCTGAGATATAAGTACTGATATTTTTTTCCAGAGTACCCTGTAAAAATTGAGAGCTGTGAAATGAAGTGCTTACAGAGAACCTAAACCTGTTCAGTAGATTGGCAGTGTAWAAGCTTCATAAACTCCAAATATTTGGCTGTATTCCAAGTTATATTGGTGTTTCATCTGTAAATTGCAATATCTATTTCCATGAATTAGCTTTGCAGTTTTTAGTATGTCAGCTTCCTCAGAGAAATCAGTGAGCGTAATCACAGATCTTACTGCTTACTATAGGAAACAATGCATGTAGGCTTCACAAGATTTCTATTTTTAGTCTAATCACACATAACATATAAACACTTAAAAGATGGGAGAACAGCAGCTTCTCAGGATCTGTAATCCACATACCTTGATATCTATTGATGAACTATTGAAGTATTTTCAACACATTTGTTTTTTTTCTTTCTGTATGTTAATGTTTAAATCTATGTCAGGGGTTGGAGTTTTAAATTGAATTTTAGACATTTTCATTTTATTTAAGTCCAGAATTTGGATGTTCAAACTTGTGCCAAATACTGAAAACCTCTGAGCTTTCTTACATCCATAGTCATATTTATAATTGCTTCTCTGTGCATCGTAATCCAAATGATGTCCAGCAGTTTKGCTCCAGCCTCATGCACAAACCCAAGATTTTAGTCAAAGTTTATTTGTCCACATACTCTCCACCCTCCTGTAACTTTATCTGGAAAGGAAGAAACTAATTGTCTTCTGCAAAACAGCAAGTTCAGTGCTGATGCTTTTACGTGTTGAAATGTCTGTAGGTATTACAAAACACGGAGACCAAGCCTAAGAAAGGGATGTTGCTCAAGAGCTCTCACTTTCCTGACCATTTCCTGTAGCTAAATTAGATTGCATCTTGGACCCCTACCAGCATTGGTGCTCTTCTGAATTACTTATTAAAAMCCTAATTCTTTCCTGGGGGAGTCCCACTTTGGTCCCAAATACTTTCATGTCAGATGTTCCAGATTGCTGGACAGTAAGTGTCCACAGACAGACAGACTGTGACAGTAAGTTTATWTTACAGCTTCAATTTTTGTTCTTTGCAGGACTGAGCTTCCAGACTCTGACTGCAGATTTCACCACTTGTGAATTGAGTAGTCAAAAGTTAGCCAAGATTTTTGGGCAGGATGAAAGGCAGTGACATAAAGAGTCAGAAATGTAATCAACTTGTAGATCTGCTGGCAAAGTTCCTGTAAAAGTTTTTAGATTTTGAGATTTTCCTTGTTCTTTTTATTGGCAGCCTTGCAAAAAATATTGTGTCAAAGATCTAAGCCTTGGACACTGAGGTGCAGTGTGAGACAGATGAGCCCACAAGTAGTTCAATAAAATAGCCTTTTTAATAGTATAGGGCCAAYTTATTTTCTTTTTCCTAATCTGCCCTCTAAAGAAGACAATTGGAATAAATCTGGTGTCCACACCAATGCTGTTCATGTATCATCAGAGAGACCATGGATTGATATCCATGGCAGGCTGYAGAGATCCCGTCCAAGGAGAGAGGTTTCCCCCTTCTGACTCTTTGAGCTSCATATATAATTTCCTTACAAGCAAACATCTTCAATCATAAAGGATGTTCTCAAGAAAGCTTCTTACAGCACTTCTAGTTGAAGGCGAGGTCACACAGGTGGTGTAATTGCAGCACCAAGGGGGAGCTGCCTGCATGCTCTTCTATCACGATGAGCTGGCTGAGTTTGTCCTGCAACCATGGTGTTTGAGCAACACCACACATCCTGAAGCCACACTGGACAGGTGGCCCAGCACAGCRCAGCCCTCAGGTCAGCTGTGATGTGGATCAGTGATTCCTTGAGGCGCAGCAGCCCCCCAGTCAGAATCACTTCACTACAGCTCTTGATCTGCACAGACTCCTCTGTTCCCAAGCATATGAAAAGTTACAGGCTATATTGGGAAACTGCTCAGCTATCAGAGTTTGCTGACAGGCTGGGATGTTCCCTCTGCCCTACCACCTACTGTTGCAACACACACTGGCACTGGGCACGCCAGCAGGTTCCCCTGCAGTGGCTGCTCATGCTGCATACAGCCTGCTCCAACCCAGAGTACAAGCACAGGAGACACGGACACTTCAAGGTCAGCAGCTCCTCRATAAAATGTCTCCTGCAAGGCTCCCAATACAAAGAGCAAGGGAAATATCAAAATCTATAGAAAATTCTTTCATTTTCCATTTTTGTGAAGATGATTGGTAATCTAGCAAGGACCTTTAAGGATCTGCAAGTTTTGCAAGTTTTGGATACAGAAAATATGTAGGTCTGTCCATGTTTTTATAAGGCAGCTAAATTATGATCATAAAATAGCAAAACTCAACCCCTGTCAGCATTCACTGTTCAATAATCTAAAATGTTTTAATATCTAGATATCTATCTTTTCAAGTTAACTTTTAYTTACTTCCCAAATCCATGAAATTATCTAATTGTGAGTTAGGTAAAACCTGTATTGATCTTTCTTTTGCGTCGCTAGTATGGCACATCTGAGATATTAAAAGTGTCAAATTCCAAGGACAATTTTACGATGCTTAATAGTTTTTCCGGTGGTTAACCACAGCACCCTTTCATTAACAAACAAGCAATCATCATTTTCTTTTTTTTTTTCCTTCAGTCATTAAGTAGGTAAATGAAATAAATAGCTTGTTAATGCCAGATTGTAGGAGCTTCTTGAGACCAAGTGTGCTGAAAAGAACAGATTAATGCTCTTACTGCTGCCTTTGTACGTAGCTCACAAATTATATATTTGAATCTGATTTGYTGCAAAGCAGTGCAGATTCATGTAAAATAAGGCATACAGATAAGAAACAAACACTGGAAATAAAAAAAATGCAAAAAGGCTTTGTATAGCCTGTAAAAAGGCAAGAGAATCTGCATTACCCCATACGTTCCAGCTTTTAAGACATGACTCCATGCTCAGCACATCAGTCAGAATCATTGAAAAGGCAMGAATGATTTATCTGGGGATGTATTTGACAATAAAATCCTAGAGTTCTAATTAYAATTGGCAAATTCAAGGCTGGTGGTGGTGGCAGCAGTTTTACTGAGGGGAAAATGAAACATAATTTTTGAAATGTTTTATTGTACAGAAGGCTGTGTTAATATTGGACATGGTATGCTTCACTGGAGATGGAAGGGAACGGCGTAAAATTGCTGTGGTAATTTGCTTAAATAATCAAATTCTTKATTTGTTTTAAGGAGAATAAAAAGAACCTAGAATCAAAAGAAGCAGGGAAAGAGTGTATTTATTTGCATTGTGGAAATCACTTCAAGCAGACACTGGAAATATTCAAGCATGGCTTGCATTTTCATKTCCCAAAGTGGAGGTTAAGCATTCTATGTTAAATTCCCTGGGGGCCATACTTGGAAGCACTTAAAGGCAAGATGTTACTGCCGAGGATCTGTCGTCCTTTTGTGAATTCTTTCTTCCTTCATCCCTCAAAGCCTAAATTCAGGAGCCCCCTGATCTCTTCCACATACTGTCCTCTAGATGCTGCATGTTTCTCTCTCCACCCTGCTGAGAATTTGTCCTGTACTCAAAATTGTTAATTCTGAATTGCAACTTTTTACCCAAGACTCTGCTCAYGTGACACTGTCAGCATGCAGAATAAACCAGTGGTCCTGGAAGAGTTTAGTCTGTGTGCTTGAGGCAGCATAAATAGGGAATTAAATTCATAAGGGAATCAAATTCTTTGCTCAAGACTATATACCAAGAAAGTCCTGAAGAGGACCTAATATCTCTGGTCCAGCCCAGTGCTTCACTGCAAATGGGCTTCTCCAATTCTACTCACAAGCTGAAATGAATGTCCAGCCCTGGATGTGCTGTGAACACTTGTGAACACTCATGCTTCTGGTCTTGSACATGRTTTGGGCAGCTCTGCCCCAGATCTGTCATTTAAGTGACCCTGCCTTGTCTGRGGGRTTGGACTAGATGATCTCCAGAAGTCCCTTCCAACCCTRACCGTWCTGYCATTCTGGGATTYTTTGATTAGTCAATGTGTGCTCTTCCATATTTTTACTTAAGGRTYTACTTTGATTTYAAAATTTTAATTSASAGGTAGTCATAATCTCAGWACACTCAACTTTACCTGACTAGAGTGAACTAAATAATGTTATTTCATCTGAAATTAAAAAGTTACTGATAATTATTCTGACTTTAGGAGCTTGTAATGACTGATTGCTAATTTGATGTGACATGATTTTAATAATGGTTGTAGACATGAAGTGGTTTTTTTAGTTGAAAATTTCATAAAAGGAATGTGGTGCTACACTAAAAAACAAGTTTTGAACTGGAAGGTTCTTACTTTTTCATTGTTTGTGTTGTAAGTATTGGGCTGCTTGATGCCCATGCCTGTTGCCTTTCTGCTTGGATGCTTCTATCTGTTTTCTTTTTCTCCATTTTTTCCACTGTTTTTTTGAGAGGTATCATGTGCCTGGTCAAGCTGTGCACATTTGCTGAGTCCACAAGTCATGTTGTCATTYGGGGCAATATTACAGATTGTGTGATGTCTCTTGAGGGCTTTTTGAAAAGACAAGAAAATTCACTTTCAGGCTATTGATGTTATTCATACGTTATTCATAATTCAAATGCTGTCTTTATGCACTGTTTTGGCACTAAACTGAACTGGAAAGAATTTTTTTTTTTGCTAGTCTTGATCCTTATTGAGAGGGGACATACTTGTCACTCTTTTTTGCAAAATTGTTTTTCCCTACTGCTTTCCTCTCTTCATCTCTCCTCCTGTTCTAATCTTTCAAATTATATTTTTCCCAAAGGGAAAGTGAAGAGCCTTTAGTTTGAGCTCAGTTAATTCCCTTCCTCCCACTCTGGTCTCAATTTCAGCCTGTGTACATCACAAAGTGCATTAGTCCCGTTGCTTTTATTAACTCGTATTTCAGTAGCTCTTGAATCTCATTCTGAGTCAGATCTGATCATGTCTAAGGCCTGTGGTTTGTTTGTCGCCTTTTGGGGTTTTTTATCCCTGTTCAGCTGTTTTTGCCTGGCTTCCTATTCATCAGAAAACTATTTGGTACTTGAAAGCTCATGATGAAAAGCGAGCTGCGTAGGCAAACATCATTAAACTTGTGACCTTTAGGGCTTTCTTCATTGCAATTTGAAATTCTCACAAACATTCTTCTGCACAGTATAATAAATAAACTTTAGTTACAGATCTTGAAATTCGTGATTAAACAGCCTAATGATTTCAGAATATAGATGGCTGTGATCTTTTCTGGATTGTGGTTAATCTTGCCATATTAAAGGAGTTCTGGAGGGGAAATTACTCCCCTAACCACACTCCGAATAAATGAGAACAATCTTGAAATGAATTGATTGTCTCAGGTAGGAAAGCATAGCTTAAAGTTACAATGAGAAGGCCATTGCTGGTCTGACCTAGAGGGATGCACATAAACACCTTTATATGGCATGCAAATGTTTTGTAATCTCAAGAAATTCAAGGACTTGCATTCAGAATTTTTCAGCTTACTTAAGTTTCAATGTTTGTGCTGGGTTGATCTTCAGGAGTAAATACTCAACAGTTTTGACTCAAAAAATGTCCAGAAAATATCAGTGTTCTCACATCCTGCAGTCWCATCCAGGTGTGCCCTTGGAGAGAGGCTAAGAATTTCTTACTAGGAAAACATGTATACAAATTTACTTTATTTTTGCATTACTTTGAAACACRTGATTAAAGAACATATAGGATTTTAGTTCCTAAATTCTTGAAAATATTAAAATGTACAGGAAGTAATGAGTCATATGTCTTTAGTAGATATTTTCTCTTACCAGAGTAGATGTCAGATTTTTCAGGAAAATTAGGGATGAAAATCAAGTCTAATTTTTTTTAAGTTATTTATAGCTTCCAGTTACAAAGAATCTGTCTTCCAAGGCTGTTGCAGCCAATAGCTATGAAAGCAGTGGTTTTAACAGGTTTGAGAGTATCTAYTGTTGAGTTATGCTTGAGCTATTAATGGGAACATCGTAATTGGTAAAAACAAGAAAGATATGGCTTTGTTTGTACAAAATGCTGCTCTAGGGGCTACAGGTTTTTCCTTTTCTTGTTTTTTTTTTCTTTGTAGGGCCTTTTTTTTTTTTTTTTTTTGTTTTTTTTTTCTTTGTAGTTGGAGAGTTTTTTCCTTTTATTGTTTATCTCCATTTTCTCTGCACTGTCTGCTCTTCCTATCACTACAATTAAAGAAAGTTAACCTATTTTCTTACAACAGAGCAAGTAGGTTGGTTCTGGTTGAACTGCACAGTGCTTCTACAAAACTGTAYTTTTATGAGTGTGGTGAAATCTGTGAAGATGAATGTCAGAGTCTTTRGGACTAAATTCTATCTTTCTAGTTCCACCCATTTAATAGATCTGAACATACTCAGACACAACTTTTAAGCAAATGTAAAAAGATGCCAGAAGTGGTTTTTTTGGGGCTTTTATGGTTTGGTTTGGTTTTTGTTTGTTTTTGGTTTTTCGTTTTGTTTTGTTTTTTGCTTTGTTTTTTGTTTTGTTTGTTGGGTTTTTTTTTAATCAGAGCCACAGCATGATATATATATACAGGGCTCTTCCCCTGTCATCCAGTAAAGTGTTGAATGCCTTTATTTAACTTCTCATGAAAATCTTAATTTATAATATTACTACTTGGCAAGTTAAATATAAGACACTATCCAAGATTGGTAGCTGGGCCTGTTTTCTATGAGTCATTCCAATCTTATTGCATAAATAATTGCTGTATTAGTACTTTCAGCTTAAGGTCATYCATTGCCCCACAAAACCACTTCAGRCTCAGGAAAAAATATTGTCCAGCACCATATAATTCTGCATTAATGGTTTCTGATCCAAGAATTATGCTGATGGGCACTAGAATCTTCTAGGCAGGCTGTGAAAATGTCTGCCAAAAATGGTTTGTCCCCTCAACTCCAATGAGATTCTAGTGATCAGTGAAAATCCTGGAATGATATTTTCACCAGGGACATAGTGAAGCAGAGATAGATTTCTGAATTTACAGACTTCATTGATACAATTTATTCTGTTCTTTATTTAGATAGAGTAAGATGTATTTTTGCCATTTCCTAAAGGTTTTACTTGGCCGAGTTTTTTGCSAGGTTTTTTTGTTTTGGTTGATTTTGATTTTTTTTTAAATCAAAGTTCTTTATATTCCTCGGTTTTTTCTGTTTCTTAACAGCTTTCCAGAACAGCACTGACCAACAGTTTCACAACTTGCTCTGGGCATTAGTGTTAAATGGATAATGAACCTGAATGATTGGCTGTGTTCTAGGAAYGAAAGACAAAAGACCTGTGTTTCTATTTTCTTCAGATCGATTCCTGAACTACCTTTAAGCACTATAAGCTTTTCAGTGATTGGCRCATCTCAGGTGGAATCATTCTTATTGGAACAAACTCACTTTCCCAGGAAAATTACTTTGCCAGGAAATTCCTTTGCCTTTCCCAGGAAAGTAATTTGGGATCTTGTACGGGGGTGTGTATGTGCGGTTCTATGTGTACATGCAAAACCTTGAGTCTATAAGAACGTTTTTACATGACTACATCCTCATTTTAAAAATATACTATGAAGCTCATAGGGAGCCTGAAAGTTGTCACAGTTTTAAAGTACAGTTTCATGCATTTTATGCTGACACAGCTCTGTAGAATTACAGATACTTGGGAGGGTCACAAGTAAGAGGTGGAAATAGCATAATTTTTCAGAGGTCACACGGTCAATTACAGTGTGTCTTCATCTGTATAGGAAATTTGCAGATAAGCATACTTTTCTATTATCAGACTCTCAGTAGGGAGAATTAAAGTGATTTAGATATTGTGCTGATCTGTCATCACTTGGGTAAAGGAGGATTTAATGAGATCACTGGCATTGCTTTGCCCCTGTTCTGCAGCTCACCATCAAGGAAAATGTGAGAATTTCAGGAGCCAAAAAATATACAGAAATCTTGAAGGGTCTTGCTGGTGAAAGAGGAGGTGACAGTCAGTGATTTCATTTTCTGTTCTGTTCTGTGTATCCCCTATGTCATCAGGAGCAGTTGATGCCTCTTATTATATTATCTGCTCAAGGTAATGATGGAAATTATTTGAATAAACTGATTCTTTGTTTCTGCTCTACTGTGATTGAGTAATTCAAATTCCTGTCTTGAATCTCAAGTTGTCTTAATAGTCTGGAATTAAAGATATCAAGCAAAAATTGCTTGATATCTTCAATTAATTTGTTCTCAAATTCTATTGTTCATTTGAATTTCATAAAACATATGAGCACTAATTAATAACTCTTACCTTTTAACCTTAAAACTACAGATTTCATGTGAATAGGTTACATTATCTAAACCTATTTATGTATATTCATTTCATTAAACGGAATTAATTACATGCTTTACTGGCATCTGTTCTACTAGATGGTTCAAAAATTCTTTACAAATGGTTAGGAAGGAATAAAGAAAATGGAGGGAAACTTTCTTACATATACATTTGGGTTKTCACTCTGTTTCCCAGGTCACCTTGTTTGGTCACTATGTCCAAGACATTTCCCTGAGCTCTTTCCATATGTTTCAGTTTGGTTTCCAGCTTGACTTCTACCACACTGCAGTGTGGTGCTGTACTGCAGAGAATGASAGTGCAGCCTTGCAATCCCATCTGTTTTGAACTTCTGTATTAAATAAATATTTTCTGATACTGTGAAAGTTAATATCTGCTCCAGAGAATTTTATGTTGGTGTGAGGAATGGTTTGGCACAATTTAGCTGTAATAGTATAATAGATGAAGGTGGGTCATTAAGAGTTACTAACTCCTCATTTCCCATCTTCGTCTCTCTTGCTCTTCAAAATGGAAACTGCTGTTTGCTACATTATGATTAATGAAACTAAAATTTCTACCATCATATTTCTTTTTTTTCTGTATCAGAGATGATACTACCAATCTAATCAAATATTTTCTTCTGACAGCATTCCAAGTAAAGCCTGCCAAGTATGTGGTGGGATTTTGGATCAGCTGTTTGTTTCCAGGGTGCCTATTCATCAAAACTGTAACTTGTAATTTTTGATGGATTTTTTTATGTTCAACTCTTTCCATGCAAAGTAATGATCAAATATTTCATATCATCAAAATTACATGTTTCATGGTACTCAGTTCATTTATCACTTCATAAGTACTTCCAACTATAAACTTTTAGAAAGATTTTATATAAAAAGTTGCACACCTTCATTTAATAAGCTTGCAAAACATTTAACTTTCAAAATTAAAAAAATCTATATAAGGAAAGCATATGTTTCTGAAAAGATTGCATGATTTGGAATTGGGTGGGTGTTATTTCCAATGTTTTTCAGATTATGACTTCATCACCTTGTGAACCTGTCTCAAAGTTTCAATAGATGATAAAGAATGATGGTATGAAAAGAGCTTCCCGATTAGTTTTAGTTCTGAACACTGTGTTAAAAGCAATTATGACCAAAAGAAAACAAAACAAGTCCCATTTCTTACAATTTAGCTTTTCAGATCTTTAACTGGAAGTGACAAAATGCTTAAATGATGAAGACAACAAAGGCAGACAGAAAAAAAATATTTCACATCACATTTGCCTACAGTGCTATTTTTGTTGATAAATATTCATTCATAATTTACCTGGTGCGTACATGTGGGCTGGGATATATATTCTCTGCATTAACAAGTACATGCACTGTTCAGTGATATCTTTGTATTCTGCCTTAATAAAAAATTTCTATCTAGAAATTGTCTTTTCTTTGAGCAATTCCCAGTGACTCACAGTGGCAGAAAAGTATATTTTACTGATATTATTCCTCCACCACAGTACTTATCATGTTCATATGCTGAATCTGTGTTAACCCAGAATGAAAAAACAAATCCTGTTTATCCTGCTCATACCAAGTAATGTTCCAAATGAATACTTTTCAGCAGAAAAAAATAAATTGTGATGTAGGAGAAGAGTGGTGTTTGGGGGTTGCTTTGTTTATAGATATCAATGCCCTTAATTGGATTCTTAGATTCAGATTTTTGTGTATTTTTTTTTGTCMTACATTTACCACTGGAAAGTCAGAAATTAAATCAGCTTTATCTTGTTTATCTGTGTAAACTTGCAATAAATTTAGCATTATCTTCTCTTGTGAGTGGCACTGTCTTCAGACAGACTGTCTCTTTTCAGGTTATAAGGTACTTTAAATGATCCATGCTTTTGTGTCAACAGTTCAAGTATTTTGACAGGATTGTTTACAAAAACAACTTCATGCAAGAAAACTAATTTCCAATTAACAGTTTTTTATTGATCTCTTTTCCAATTCTGTAATTTTTATGAATGTAGGTCTACCATGGAATATTTTCTATATCTGCATTTTATTGTGTTTTCCTTAAGTATCAGGTAATGGTTTCCTTCAGAGGTTCTGTGCTGGACAGGACAACTGCTACTCTGTATGGTAATTCAAAAATAGTTGCATTATTAAGTTCGAATTTGGAAGTTAATTGTTTGACAGGATTGTGATTATGGAGGTGAATGAGGTGAAGAAATTATGTTACTCCTTTTCAGATGAATTCTTTAGCAAAAAAATTAATGAAGTAGGCAATGAGGTATGATAATAATAGAAGCATAGATGCAACCTTAACCCAGGAGTAATTCCTGACTTCTCAAGGATTTTCAGTATTTTCAAATAAATTGGGATTGGTCATTTCTTGTGGGGTTTCTTTTTAATGAGAGGAGTTTTTAATAAGGAAGAAAGTGATTCCATTCAATGTGTTTAATCCAAAACTCCAGCTACCTTAAAAAGTAGTGCAAATGTTAGAGCCACGTTTCTATTCAGATTAAATCAACCCAAACCAGATTTACTTGAGTGAAAAAATGCTAATGCATGTTGCTTCCCCAAAAATTTGAAGCTCTGTTTACATAACACACAAAATACACTGTATTAAAACAGTATTTTAGTAAAATAGCTGCATTCCTATTGAAAAGTTGTCAGCAGAGTTGTTTTAAAAACAGAAAAAGGAAGATTCCTTGTCAGCCATGATCTTGGGACRTCTGCAACTTCAGAACAAAATTACTTTTAAACAATCAGTTTGCTTCCAGTATTAAGAGATTAAAATCAGGCACTCTGGACATGGTCATGCCAAAATGCCGTGTTATAGTAGGTTTCTTGAATGGTGTTGGGTTTTTTACCATTTTTTTGATTGCTGACATACTGATTTAAGTTTCAGTTATCCTAAAACCATTTTAGTTTTCCTAGGGAAAAAAAAAAAGGCCTTCTTCGCCAGAAAGGATTGATTTTTCAGTGGAAGACAATTTGAAATCAAATAATTCATTTTTCCCTCAAAATACTGATTAAAAATGTCATCTTTTATTTTATTCTGTACTAGAAATCTTCTTTAGTTTTTCTTATTTTTTTCTTAACATGCAGCTTGCATTTACCTTATTTTTCACACTGATAGATGTGACACAATACCAAGAGAGACAGATATCAAAAGAAACCATTCACTTAGATCTTTCTTTTGAGCTGACAAGCATATTGCTAAGACATTTAAAGTGCAAGCTCCTTATTTTCGTTTTTTGTGTGAAAAAATTAGAGACAGAAGTACTGAAATGATTGGTAGAAGAGTTGTAGTGCCATAAGCACAGGCAAATGAATAGAAGAAAATAATAGTAATTTTTTAGGAGCCAGAGGAGGATGTCTCCTATATTCTAAGTTCTTCATATTATGTAATTTAAGTCAGAAGTTTCATTTTGTGCTCAAAAGGTTTATCTTTCAAAGGAATGAATATTCTTGTTTCACTTGAACAGTAATAATGACTAGAAGATGGAACCAGAACTCTACAACTTAGTGCTTGTAAGTGCATAATTTTAGTGATAATAATATAACTTAATTATAATTCTAATTTAGTTTGGTTAATTGACAGTAGAAATTTATTTAACTATGGACGCTATGAAATTATATTGACTGCTTAGGGAAATAGGACTCTTTTTTTTTTAGATCAAAGTATTATTTTCTTTTAATTATTGATATTCCATGTATAAGTTCTGAAAGTGAACCAGGGTATTTTAACAAGATCTATTGTCTTCATTTAACTCAGATGACTATTTAGTCTCTATTATCAAAAGCAATCTTAAGTCATTAATTTAGTGCCAGTAATGTGCATCTTTTATTTTATTTGGTTTCAGTAGAGAGTGAAGTATGGAAGTGAATTAGAACTGGGGTGGGGAAACTCATAATAAAGCAAAAAAATATTTCTTCTTTACCCCAAAACATGTTTCTCCCTTGAGTTACCTGTATATCCCTTTGTTCCAGCATTGTGAGAGTGTTGGCCTTGAAGACMAAAGCTTTCCCTTCTTAATGCACTTAACAGAGAAATAGAGGCAAGAATTATCRCCTTTCTCTCTTAATTTCTTCCAGCAGTTCCCTTGGGGCAAAATTCTCTCCTCATGTTCACGTTAATTGCACTATTTTCTTTCTCTCCATTTTACTGCAGTCTTTTCCCTTATTGTAATTTAAGTTTCTGTATTCTTTACTTATGCTAAAGYGTGAGGTTTCAAAAATAGCTCGTTAAAATTAGTGTCAGTAACTCACAGAAGTGGCTCAATGGCTTCACTTGAAGCTGATTAGTAAAATTACTACTCTAAAAATGGCACTGGTACTAGTAGCTTAAAAAAAAGTCCACTCTTTGACTGTGAGATTACGGTATCCCCAGCAAATTCCCTTACTCTAGATCTCTGACACAGATTCAGAGTGAATGAGCAGCTGCATGACTCAAAGCGGCCTGAGTTTGCTCAGAGATCAGAATGGAAAGAGCAGAGTTCCCTGACTGCCTCTTACCTGGCAATGGAAGCCCTTGATTTGGAGAAGAGCAGGCCTGCTGGGGACCTTCTAATCCTGCCAGGAGAGGTTTGATTACATCTGCCCTGGATCATCCTCCTCAGCACTGGTATKCACAACCCTCACCTCCTCTGCTCTGTGAAAGGAAAAGAACACTTCATTTATCAGCACTGACAGCTCATACCCCCTTAGTCCCCCATGGGCATGTATTCCTCTAGCATGTTCATGTTGTATTTTGCAAGAGGGTGTCGGACACCTCCTGCAGCAGCACCTCAGTTCTAGATTGYGTTTTCCTGATGCTGCCCAAGTACTGTCACCTGTTCTGTTGGGCTGCTGATCTTGTGGTGTGAGCTGCTCTTGCTCTGCGCTGCCTGYTAGAGGTTTCTCTTGCCTGTTCTGGCTCTATATGTCTTTTGACAGTGCTATAGATCACTATAGGGCCTGTGTGAAAGCCTTGGTCTATTTACTTCTTTCATTCCTAGCAACAGTATGCATAGTATGCGGGCTTCCTATATATCATTACGGATTTTTTCAAGCTATATTTTCCTCTCAGGAGACAAAAAATAAAGTATATTTTAAAGCAATCTTTTTGTACTTAAAAATCACCTCTAAACATCTAAATCTCAAACCAAGGGGATGCAATCTATTTCCATTTTTAGAGGTGTTTTTACTTTGGAGTCATTGCTGTTGCTTTTTAAAGCAACACAGTTTTTTCCATACTTCCTTTTGCTTTGAGACACATTTTCTAAACGTGATAAAACCCKTACACACAATTTGTCAGGGTTTTGATCTTTCCTGTAATGCCATTAGTCATAGCTGCTCCTGTCTATCAGATGTCAGTAGTGCTTCCCCACAGAGATTCCTGGGGCCTGGGGAGCCAAGCTGCTGCCTCCTGTGGGGTTTGGCCACAAGCCTCATGCTCACTTTGTGGCTCTGCACAATCTCATTTTGGGTATTCCCAGCCAGGTAGTGCCTATAATCACTCCAGTGGGAATGACTGTATGGAAACCAGTGGGAAGTGAGCCTGGGGTGAATATGGGTCTTTACTCACTGTTACCCTCTCAGCACACACTCCCAGTCCAGACCCTCGTAAAAGTGAGGCCAGGATGGAGATGTAAGCACTGCACCTCTAAGAATGATGCCTAAAGGTTCCCTGTTTAGAAAGCATCAGATTTTTACAAAGAAAAAATCATAATAAGTAATATATTCTTTTTACTTTCTTTTTTCTGAAATAGAGTGAGCGAGTATAAAAATATTTTATAAAGTATTTACATTGATAAGTTTCACATTTCTATCTATTCAGGATTTACTGAGCTTGGTTTTCTGAATGAATATGGGGAGTTGTCTTGGCTGTGCTTTCTTTGATATTTATTAAATGACTTTGATCTTTCCATATGGCTCTGCACTGAGTCAGATTATAATGTACCTCCGAATTAGAATAATTTCTAATTTTTTTTTTTTTACTTACCTCTGGAGATATTTTCAAATCTATCTGCAGTCCTCCAATAGCAATACTGTGTCTGCATTATTTCACTTTGAGATGGAKTATATAGAATGGAATACAGTAATATCTGGGGGAGTTCAATAATTAYGTCTTCAACAAAACATTTCCCATTAATTTCTGCCCATCTCTTCACCCACTTTTGATGCTATTTCTACAATAGCTATTTCAGCCCTATTAATGTTTTTGGARTGTTAACTTGCAGTGACAGTGTCAAGACTTCTGCCTGAGTAGACAGAGTGAATTTAAAACTCCACAATGTATGTGACTCATGCAAATTTTCACAGCGTGACTTGACTTGCACAATTCTAATCTGCATTGTAGTGACAAATTGCCTAAWATTGTTTGGTTCCTCTGGACTTCACTAATTTAAAGAGCAGTCTCAGTATCAAGTGTTGCAACATTACTGTATATCCTACAGAACAGAGTGTAAACAGATTCAACTGTGGGTTAAAAACCATTATATTTTTCTGTTATGACAATTGACATCTTTCCTTTATTTCCATTTATCTTAGAATATTTTAACACATAGGTAGTGTTTCAGGAATGTTAAACAACTGTCTATCTATCACCATGTTCTCTCCTCATGCACCTGGGGAGCCTAATGTTATCTCTGTTTTCCATGTAAGAAAACTAAGACAGACAAGCCAGAATAAATGAGACATCTCACTGTGGGATTTTACGGAAAGAGAGTAGCAATTCTTTAATTTGTGGAAGTTTCTCTTACCATTTTTGAACCAGTATTTTGGGGAATGTGTTCWGAGTAGGGATCTTGTAATATGAGAGACATTCCTTGAGAACGTACACAGTGACCTTCATGATAGTCCYTACTATAATTTGGACTCCAGCTGGAGTTGTGCATCTTTTATTTATAAGCAGCTCAGAAGTACCTACAAAGCCCATGAAGCTTCCTGTCCTGTGTAGCTTCTAAAGTGAAAACTTAAAGAAGCACATAAAAGAACTGTGCTATTCACAGCTTTTCATATTATTTTCCTATTTGCTCTTCTACTCATATAGAAACACCCAAGTGTCTGGTTCCTTTGTATTTTAACATATTTAATTATACTCTTGACAGAAKGATATGCAGCAATGTGGCAAAATTCATTAATGACTTTATTCTGAAAAATTTACACTGGAAAAGCATATAAAGCTGGGGGGTAGGGGAAAGGAGGAAATGAGATATGTTTAGAGTGATGGTGTTTGTCTTCCCAAGTCACTTTTGTACATGATGGGGTCCTGCTCTCCTGAAGATGCCTGAAAACCTTGGGAAAAAGAGAATAATTTCCTTATTTTGCTTTGCTTGTGTGCATGGCTTCTTCCATTTTTATCTCATCCTAKGAGTTTTCTAACTTCTACCCTTCTTATTCTTTCCCAGGTCTCACTGGTGGGGAACTAGGTGGGAGACTGTTTGGTCCGTGGCTTCTGGCTGGGTTTAAATCACAACAGACCTCTACTCTCAACCAATTTTTATTCCAAGAAAACAAAAAGAGTTTTGTTAAATAGTAAACAACTAGGAACTTCTCTGTCTGCTCACATTTGGCCTGAATAATCCAAAACTATGTGGGTTTCAGATGTAATGCTCCTCAGGTACAGACTGTGGAATCTACTTGCTTCCTCTTCACGGTCATGAGTTTGGTGGACTTCTTGGACTAATACTCTTTATACTCAGATCCTCCATGAATTTCAAGTCAGCTAAATCAGTGTTAGAATATGTTTTGTGATCATTAAGACCTGCTATAATATAAGCCATAGACCATATAATGTTTTTATTATTGACTGTATCCTACTTTTGGAAATGAGTAGGAAAACTRCTACTAACTTTCTTCTGCTTATAGATATCAATAATAACTGCATGAAAGGAAACAGCAAGTTGGTTTTGGATTAAATTTAAAACCTAATTTTTCTGGCTAGTGCTGTTTTTTTTGTTTTGGTTTGGTTTTTGGGGTTTTTTTTTGAATGTACCTGTCACCTAACTGCAATGGTGTTTGATAGTGAGAATTTCCAGAGAACGTAGTAAGAACAGTGTTTCCTTCCATTGGTGATACTATTATGAATCCTTTCAGTTTCATTCAGCATTCTGTTCTCTTGGTATTATAATTCTTATATATCTTATTGATTTTCACCACACTTCTCATAACAATGGTAAATTGGGAAAAGTTCTATGAAATATGGTGGGATTGTACTGCTGTGAAATTAAGTGAATGGAAGTACAACCTAGTTTAATATTTATTGTGTTTCCTTAATTAATTCTCTCATCTGAATGTTTTGAAACATATTCTTCCATTTGAATCATGAYAGATTCATTTCTTTGAAACAATGTCCTTTCCCAGGGAAAATATTAAATATCTTAGACAWTACTCCCCCACAATTTATACTGTTGTAGAGACTACAAGAAATTTATAATCTGAAGAGTAACAAAAGATGGATCAGAAATACATCATCTGTCTTGTCTCTGTTACAGGGCATGTAGAGGTAAGACTTTAATAATCACCTGAAGTTTTAGGCTTTTATTTTATTAAAAACCCCCAGCCAACAACGATAATAACAGCACTTGCCTTGTAATTATTTGATCAGTGGGTGGTTGAAGAGACTTTTAATGTTCCACCTGCATTCTACTTTTTAATTTGATTGCACTTTTGACATTAGCTCCCCAATTAAGATAGGTACATTTCTTATTTCACCAGTTATAGAATTAACTAAGAGTAGAAACAGAAATAAGAAGGAGTTTTTCTTCATTGTTAGGGTGAATATTTTGCACAAAATATGCAGCTGGAAGSTGAATGATCATGTATTTTCAGTGTGATAAGCCTTCTATGCCTATTATATGTCTGAAAACCTATTTAAAGAGATTTCTAGAAACATATGTTGTTGCTAACTTATTATCTGAAATCCATACCTCATCCAGTTWAAATTCTATTTAAAGAACGGCATCATATGCATTGTTCTGTGAGCCAAGAAAATCTCAAAAGATCACWAACTTTATAAAATACTTGTGCTGTCACTTTGTACCTCAAGTTTGTCATAGAATAAAATGGTGACTYTCTAGAAAAACACAGAATGTATTTCTTTTGAACAGCTTTCTAAAATTATTTGTACATTTACTTYCTATGTGCAATGGAATGTTAACTTTAATCTGAAGAACTTGCAAAATTTGCTTATTGCCCTGGGACAAGTTCTATTTTTGAATTGAAAGTATGAATAAAAAATGTTTCCATTTTACTGTCCTTGTAAGAATTTGAAATTAAATGTGAATAGTTATTATAAGGGAATGCTGATCTTGCAAATACTGATGTCCTTTTCTGGGGAAGTAAGTGACCAAATTTACATTCCAAATGATTCATCCTAATCTCAAACCCTCATTTAGACTTTAATTGAATTAAAGGTCTTGACTCTGTTATAAAAATTGAAATAAGCTGGTTTGCAAATATTTTTTYTGAGTAGTGTCACTGGTGCTGCTAAATTTGCTCTTTGTTGACTAAGATCAGACTCCAGTCCAGGATTTTTCAAAAGTCTGGGACGGAAACAAGTCCTACAGGAAGCACAGATAAAACTTCCTCTCTTAAATGATTCTTTTTTGGGTCAACTTGAAAAATATTTGAAGGATTATTTTAAGGCATGCAAACCTCAAAGCAGTTTACATGCATTATACTGAAAACTGTGATTTAAGTAGTTTCAAAAGGTTGAAGTGAAAAAGTGGCTGAATAGTTGTCTTATAGCATCTGAAGGTTTTAAATTTATATTMATTTTGTCCAATGTCCAGTGTCTTCTTACCTTGAATGAATGGCTGAATACAATTTTATAATGCTCCTCATTTTARCAGAAGAAAGCATGACAAATTAATTGTCTGTCTCCAGCTTTTTAGTTGGAGTTATAATATAATAATAGTATAACAATAATATAATAATAAATTATTATTATGTAATCTAATAATATATTATATATAATGTAGTAATAAAATATAATAAAACACTTATAATAATTGAATAATTATATACAACTAATATTATTCAATATACAATATATAATTATAACTAATAATTCAATAATAATTGAGTTCTTATAATTCAGGATATAGGATATATTTGAATTCTAGATAATGTGAAAAATAAGATTAAAAAGGAAAGGGAGTGAGGGGACAACATCATCTCCTGTTTTAATTCTACTTAAATATTTAAACCTTTTTCTTCCTGGGGAAGGGGCAATCTCATATTATGGGACTACGTAGTCATTATGGTCTCTGGTAGCTCTATTTTGCCATTTGTTATTCAGTGGATCCAYGTGTCTGGATGAACCTCATTATCTATGATGGCCACAGGCAGTGTTCCTGTAATGAAGGCTTGACTATGTGAAGTGGCCCACAGTTAAGGAAGTGGATATTTTTGTGTGTGTGTTAAATTGCTGCTGCAATTTAAATTACTTTTTACAGTGTGAAATGTTATAAATTGTGYGGGACAGAGGAAAAAAATGAATATAAAATATGTTATATGAAGTTAGCACTCAGTGGCATTTCAGACCAACAGYAGGAATTTCTGCTATGTTTTGTTTTGGTGATTGCCTCAGATAACTGTAAGATTTTCTCATCTCAGAAGCAGCATCTAGCTCAACAAGGTACTTTTTTACATCCATCTAGGAACTAAGTGGACTTCTGAGGATTCCCAACATCTCTTTTAGTTTATTTTTACACTGTATCATAAAAGATGTATTTTCTGCTTCCATTTAGTAGCCTGGAAAATGTCCTATGTAGGTAGAAAGAATGTAGGGAATGAACTGGTTTCTGTCTGTGGAATTGCTGTTTTGTTAGACATGAGGATAAAAAAATTTTGTTGGAAAAACTGCAATGTCCTAAACCAGAGCMACTGTGGTTATAGTACCCAAAACAAGTCTCTAGTACAAAAACATTCTGTAAAAGATCTGTCTTTTGAAATGTCATGTATTTTCCCTAATGTTTCTCATTACATTGAGAAATTATATTCTTATGAACTCATATATTCTTATGAACTCAGTTTAGCAAAGCCAATGTTACTTATTAGAAATTTGGAAAGGTCTTTTATCTGTGAAAATGTTAGTATAAAATCTGATTTTAAATTAAATAGCAGCATGGTTGCAGATAGAATGGGTGATGATGGAGAGCATGAGAAATAAAAAAAAGCCACAAAAATTAAAAACAGTCCTGTATAATTTTTTTCATTGATAGTTTAGAAATTAAAATGCATGCTCTGTATTTCAAGAGAGAGGATGGTAAAAAATACAGATAGACAACAGAGTGTGGTACAAGTTATCCAAGTAGCTCTATGATACAATTCATTTATTCACATTTTAAGAAGAGCRTAAGAAGGATAGAAAGTAAATTCACACCCTTCAGTCCTTCACTCTTCCAGTGTTTTTGAACGGTGGCCAATCTGTGTGCTGCAGTGCAATATTAGAGAGTGAGGCAAGGCTGTGGAATTTTCCTTTTGTCCAGCAATTACTACCCAGATAGTTCCTTCTGCTCTTAAGTTCATGTGTTCTTAAATTTTTAGTTCAATGTCACCTTTGGGCAGCCATATCATCAGCTGACATATAGTGGACTTCAGCCTACCTGACATGTCTTGTCACTGTTTCTCTGTCAAAAGTTACTGCATTCTCCAGTCCCATTTATTCAAAATGAACTAGCACAGACTGTGTAATCTATTTTCTTACCTTTTTTTTTTTTAAGCTAAACAGTGTCCAGACTCTTTGTAAGATAGATCTGAAGAGGTAAAGAGGATATGAATAAAKAAAGTGACATGTAGCTGCTRTGGGTGAACCAAGAGAAGAAATACTCTGCCAGATCATTCTCCAATAGACCCYATTCTCACTGCAATCTTRCAGAGTCTATTCTTTTCTTTCAACATTTTAGATCTTTTTTTTTCCTGTCTACATTTTCCTCGTGATACACATGGTCAGCATTTCGAACAAGTAGATTGAATTATAACAAACATTGAGCATGTCCATGCTTTTATATATTAGGTGATACATGGACAGAAAATTCTAAATAAGTGTTCAAAARCTAGGAGTGTGTAAGTCTAGGRGACACTCCTGATGTAATCATATGGCTTTWGATGTTTTATAATCTATATTATTAATATGGATGTTATCAGCCTAAAAGTAATGACTTGGAATATTTGAAACATACATTCATATCTTTGGCAGTATATTATGACTCAGTAACAATGTCAGAATCTCTTTTCCTTCTCAAAAATGCATAACTATAATACTAGTCTTTCTTAATTAATTTGTCCTAAGATAATATGCTGGAGRAGCTGCTGATGCAATGTGGAAGTTGCAAATATTAATCCAAATTTGTTTAACCTGTAGAGAATTAATGATAAGATGACTATAAGAAGGGAGTAATTGCTTTGGGTTGGTAATTTACATAGTTTAAAAAGGGCAGCCTTTAGACTTCAAATCAGTAGAATTAGCACATCTACTTTTTAAAAGTGGAAAGTTCTGTAAATTTACARAGCACATTAATTGTGCAAAGATAGCACAAATTACATTATTTTTGGTAGTCTTTCAAAAATTACCCTCTAAAAAACTCTGTGGTTAATTTTGTTAAGTCTATATTAATTTCTTTTTTTATATATGCATAGATTTTAGTTCATTTTTTT
>CADDXX010000210.1:654946-671734 GCA_902810485.1 Alauda arvensis | reverse complement strand
TCACAGCAGCATCTCTGCACCCCTTGAACCAACCTTGCTTCTATTTTTGAGGCATATGTAACTCTAAAGACATGCATGACATACACTGACTGTTTTTTGTTTGTTTTTCTGGTTTTTTCATGTCTCTTTTTTCACCAGCAAAGCAGGAAAGTTGTTTTAATCAGAGTCTGCTGTTACTGAAGTACCTGCAGCTCCAGACCTGGCTGGCTAGTCATTACAAAAGTAATCTGCCAAAACAGGACAGGACAAATAACAAGATGCAAAGTAGTTAAATAAAATTATTCTGGCAATTTGCCATAAAATCATTAKGATTTCATCTTTGATACTTCACTGAGACCAAATAACTCTCAAAGCAAATGAGGCATGAAATATTTTTGAAATCTTTGTATCCCCTGAAATTCCTTTGCATTGAAAAAATTCAATATTTTTTTCCGAGATTAAGTGCTGCCATCTGTTTCCACAGTCCTGCATTATCTCTTTACTGTCTGGTACTTGTTCAAGACACTTTGTTTTAATGTTTTTTTGCAAAAAGGTTTTTCCTTCCGTGCACCTTCTCAGCAGTGTTATGGCTTGTTGAAGAAATAACTTTCTAAAGAGGGACAGAGAGACCAAACATAATAGAAATTTCTGCACTTTGCAAAATACAAATGAGATATTTTCTTAGCTCTTTTATGTACATTTTATGCATATATGTGTATTAATGTATATTTTTGTATATATATGCATATGCATGTAGCAATTTTGTGATAAAATATTGACTCCAAAATTCAAAATTCTCTCRGTTTTCTTTGTAATGACTGTGTTATAGAATTATGACTGTGAAAGTGAAGGGGGYAGCAATGAAAATGTTGAAAGCCATTGATCCAGTAGATCTTGCTGGATCAAAATTATCTGGAAAACACTACTGGAGGTCCAATCTCACTGCTAAACCAGGGTCTCCCCTCCCAAGAGAACTTACTTGGGATTTTGTCCAGACAGCTTCTGAATATCTCCAGGGAAAGAGAGATTCACTCCACAGTGACTCTAGGCAATCTGTTCCAGTGCTCAGTCACCTCAAGGTAAAGAAGTTCTTGCTCCTGCTTGGGTAAAACTTCCTGTGTTCCAGATTCTGCCCATTTGCCTCTTTGTGGGAAATTCAGGCACAGAAAATTCTCAAAACATTGAGGCTGCAGGTCCAAATTGAGAAACGAATACAGGGTTCGATCTGAGACTTTGGAAAAGGCTTCCAGACCTAGGGACTATAAGTAAGAATGTRGGTTTGTAGTTTAGGTAGAAACRCATTAAGCTAGGTAGTGGAAGGYTTTAAGGTTTTAAAGTGTGGATTTAGAAGTAGTTACAGAAATAGTAAAAGGTTTTAAGGTGCAGCAAGTAAGTTTTTGTGCCACTGTATGATTGGATAAGAAAGCCCACTGTGGGCGCCCAGGGTGCTGGTGCTGTGGGCGCTCAGGGTGCTGGCACCGTGGGCTCTGCTCCCTGGGGCAAGCGAGAAGTTTTAATGAGGACTTCTATATGCATAGAAGTCTAAAAGTTATTGGTTGTTGTCGCTATGTCACTCTCCAGTTGTCTGTGTCTCATTGGACAGTTCCAAGTTATCCCCGCCCTCAGAGAAGTCTTAAAAATGGAYGTAAATCTTTGTTCCACGCTTACGGCGTGCAGCTCACAATGAGCTGCTGTTCTGCTGAAAGTCAGTTTCCCTCATCCTTACCTGGAGAAACCCTTTACTGCTGTTAGAACCTCACCCCTCTCCACCCTGCAGGCTCGCAGGCACWCACGGGACCGCGGTGTCTTCCCCGCAGAGGAGGTGCCCTGCAGGTCCCACACACACCGAGCCGGGACCACAGACACAGGAGGGGAGAGGGACCGGAGGGTTTTCTAACAGCCCGCTTTGTGGCAAGGCATGTAATACAGTTTAATTAGTTATTGGTGTGAAAATAAAAACAATAAAATAAAACCAATATGTGGCAGTAGATTATTGACTAATAAACCTTTAAAACACCTTGTAACCTCTGGTCTTGTGACTACTGACCACAGATTTCTGACCTCTACCTTATGGTGTGAAGACGTCCTCACTCCTTCATGAAGCTGTGGAGATAAGAGCAATAAATCTTTATTCATTTAAAACACTTCTCTGTGGTGCCGTCTCTCTACTTTAATCCTGATACCTCTTGTCCTGTTCTGTGGCACCATCAAAATGAGCCTGCATCCATCCTCTTTACACTGTGCAGGTTTATTTTTTCTACTTGGTCAATTATTTTTGTCTGAGTCTGTCCCACATCAGTGGTATCAGCACTCCTAATCAGTACATCATCAATGTATTGATATACCTTGGCATTCCCCATCTGGTCATTTCCTTCTGCTCAAGATCTCAGGTGTGATGGGCTGCAGTGAGCCCCAGTATTGTGTGGGGGATGAGTAAAGGCATACTCCTTCCCGCCTGAGAGTAAAACATTCCTTATCTCCCTCTCTAAAAGGAACCATAAAATCCATATCCTGTACTTTGATTGTAGCTAAAACAAGACATGCTTGTTCCTAAATGGTGGAAGTCAGTTTGGCTGTATCAGGTGCCACAGCAGTCAAGGGACCAGAACTCGCATTCCAGCCACAGTCAGGCACCACCTCCTGTTTAGTTTACTAATGGGCCACAGAGGTGAATTATGGGAAGAGTGGCTTTGAACAAGAGTTCTCCCCTCCTTTAACCCTTGAACGACTTCAGCAATTCTGTCTCTGGTTCCTAGTGGCAGAGGATAAGGCTTTACATTCAGTACCTTGACACTGGCAGTGCAGGAGCAGTTTGTAAAAGCCTTACTGAGAGCACAAGGGGAACTGAATTTCTACTCCTTTCCCTCAGAATGCACCCAGGCTTTCCCCTTCAGGAGGCCAAATCCCATAATACTCAAAGGGAAAGAAACCAATACCATCATGGTCTCGATGGTATTATCACCAGGCCACCAATATTATATTTGAGCTGTGTGCTGTGACCCAAATGCAGGAGTAAAATGCATTTTTTTTTCAGGGCTATACCACTTTGTTTGGCAGTTTCCTGATTAATGAGGGCAGAGGAAGGCTGTTGTGACTACTAAAAATGTGACTGGGGATCACAAGGAACCAAAGCAAAAAGCTACCATCATATCCCCATCTTTATTTTCAGTAAGTCTTTTAAGATCTTTTCATTGGCTGTACCCTGGCTCGTCTACTGGGGACAGCACTGAGAGTTTCCCAGCATCTCAGAACCAGCTACATACAGCTTCACTTTGGCAGCCATAGGGACTAGCTATCAACTGTGGAGTATTAAGGAAGGATAGTCTCTCTTCTGGGGACTCCTATCCCTTTTTTCCCACATTTTCACCAGAATTTGTAAATTCTGGAGCAGTTGTTTATCYACCAGATTCTGTCCAATCCCTCCTTCCATAGGTGGCTCCTTGAAGATTCAACTCCCTGGTTCCAATCTCTGAACCAAGCAAGAAGCATTTTCCCTGAGTCCCACCCTTTGGACAGCAGTGTGATTCTTCACTTCACTTGCAGCAAATCCTGTCTGTCAGCCATAAATTGATAGCTCCTCTGCTATTTCCCCCCACGCAAGAAGAGGTCCAGCTTGCCACCCTCCCACACAAGCAGCTTGAAGTTTATCTTGCAGCTGGGTTGCAGAAACCTTCAATGAGTCAGGCATTCCTTTAATTAGGGGGCCATTTTATCTGAGTTAGGAAACAATAACATGGGAAAAACTGATGGAATACAAGCTGTCTCTCATGTATGAATTGGAGTCAAGCTGCCTTTTGCACACTCTCGATGGGTTTCCAATATGGGAATGGAGGTAGATATAGATTCTCCCCTCTTCAAGGGGTCTAAGTGATGTCCTGACTTTGTCTCCCACACTGACGGATGTGGTGACTTTTTTTTAAATATATTAGAATCCGTATTCTCAACTAGATTGCAATTGAGATAGAGACAGTGCCCTAGTATCGCGTTATCCTTATTCTTCCATTGCATTGCAAAGTGCATTTGGAGGCTGAGATTGTCAACGAATTTAGGAACATTCCTTTGACACAATGATGTTAAGGATATAGTCTTGAATCTCTGCAGCATTATAGCAATAGTGTTTGATGTCTATTTTCTTTTTTTTGGAAGTTTTTTATTTGCTGGAGAAGTTGGATAACTGGAGGTTACTAGTGGTGCTCTTCCCTCCTCTGGATCCACTGTTGGGCAGCACTAAATTTGTATTTAGTGTAGTGAGTGAGAGTTCTTGTAATTTGAGACTAGAAAAAATGGGCTTATTTCAGTAGGCATGCTTTTAAGACAAGAACAGAGACAATTCCTATTTAATTTCTTTGTTGTTCTTGTTGAGAGTGGGATTTCTGTTTTTTCATTTGTTTGGTGTTTTTAGGGAYCACAAACCTAGGCAGGGTGTCAAAAGAGATAAATGAGTCTTTCTGTTATACAAATGTCATTATTTTTCTTTTCGGACAGACCAATTTTTCAGTCACCTTCCTTAAGGACATTAAGGAAGTGGTGACTCTTTAGATCCTAAGTTTCTCTATATTCTTTGAAATGAGGAAGCGATTACTTTTTTTTTTTTTTTTTTTTTTTCCTTATCTTCAATATGTGACATTTAGGAATCTGTATCTTACTATTTAAAACCTCCAATATGTACAGTGTTTGCTGCTGCTAGTCCAGTTGTCATTGTGTTTGGTCCTGACAGCTTAAAGCAACTTTTAGAGGTCAATTCGCTTTCTCTTTCAAATCTTCCATCTTCCCTCACTAGAGTATGAGATTGAACTATCAGTGACATTTAACTCAGCATCATGAGTTCTGCTGAACTGCTTAGGAATTTACTCCCCTAAATTTATTAGATGGACCTGAAAATAACATCTTATATACTAAGGAGGAGTTAAGGATTTTTGCTTCTTTCCTTTGAGAAATCATAAAGTAAAATAGAAAGGTCTTCACAATTTGGTAAATGAAAGAAATATGACACTGCTTTAGCTTATAGAAGCAAACTTTTGTATCATTATTCTTGGAAACAGGTGACTCTTGAAGTACACATACCAAAGACACACTGTGTYCACATTCATCAATTTAAAAATTTTCCCATGCTTTCTATAAATTATTAAGATTTAATAGCAAATAATAATTTTAGTACATAGGATAAAGCTGAAATGACCTTGCAGTGAATGAATCATCCTGCMCAACAACTTTTTCTGTTTTCTCCTGAGTTCACACCATTACTTAGTCACTTTCTTATGTTTGAAGTTCTAAGTCACCTTCTGTRTGAAGTTATCAAGTGCCCTCTTCAGCAGCATTTTTTAAGTCAGAGAAGACTTGAACCTGTGTACTGCAAGCATTTAGAGTTTGCATGTGTTTATGGTTTATTTATATTGATACTTTATGCTGCATAAAAAGATAAATCTATGCAGCTCATCAGAGCCCTTTTGGAAAAGAGATTCACCATTCAATGCATTTATTTGTGTGCATAGTTCATAGTCAAAGGTGATTTTCTGAAGGTTCATGGTRAAAGCACGGTGGTATTCTTAACAGTGAAATTTGGAACTTGTAGATAGTTCAAGAAACCAGACTGAATGTTTTATACCAACCCATAGCGTAAAGAAATTTAAAAAATGAAACAGTAGGAGATTTCTACTCAGAGCTTTCTTAGATACCTGTGTGTGTATAGGGATATATATGTGACATTGTGAACAATGACTTCCTACTTAGTTGAACACTTGGTTACAAAATTAATTTTGTTCTCACTAAAAGGTTGGAAACTAACTGGGACTTATTGCTTCAATATGTTGGTACCAAATATTCAGTACAGTGTGTGATGCCAGTTTCTTCTGTCTGCTCCTGCATTCTCATAGGGTGTTCTGTAGCAGAGAGACTAAACCTTCCTGGGGCTCACTCTCTGCTCGGTGACCCCACATCTCATTCTGGYAGAAACCATAGTTTAGTTAGAGCCTATTCAGGAAAACAGAGGCTTGAACAATGGATAATGAAACCTCCTTGGGGGACATGTCACACAGGAAAGACCAATGGGGGCATGAAAATGGGTCACATCCTTGTCTTTGTTCTTCAGTAATCCAGAGTGACTCTGTGATTGTCAATAGGTAATGTTTTCTAAGGATAAATTCTCTAAACTCCAATATGTGAGCTCTATAGAGATCATTAACCTTAATGGATCTTCATTATGCATTACAGTAGGAGGCATTAGTCAGTAATATCAGCAGCTACTAATTCCCTGATTCTATTCAATTAATGATTTTGCATTATGCAAAGGAATGAAGTAATCATTGCTCTGCTTTTTCACAGTCATCCGGGTGTCTCTCCAGACTCTTCCTGGAAAAATTACTTCAKTTGTGGTCTTGTTTTGAGACATGGTGTGTTAAATCCCAGTATCTWCCTACCATGGACACTAAGAATATGTGAATATAGAAAGCATTTCAACACTAACTCTACTACTAGCTTTCTTCTGCTTATAGATAYCAATAATAACTGCATAAAAGGAAACAGAATATGATATGTAAGTTATAAACATTAAGGAATGCATCTTAAAAAGTATCAATTACCAAACTGAATCAATGCAATGAATTTCTGCAYCCTTTCTCCACCAATAAGAATAATGATCATACCTACAGGCTAGCTTGCAACATTAATTTCTACCCTTTCTTTTTTCAGAKTTTATTTGTATTAAATAAACAAAAGGCTTTAAAAAAGTCCTAAATTTTCCATGTAACAAATAATAAAGCTCAGTTGATACAGATGTAGAAATCTCAAAAAGACACTRCAATTAATTACTGAATGCTGGCCCACTTTATTGACAATTACTATGGAATTTAAGATCACTTCCCAAGGATGTATTCCATTAAGGATTCCATTCCATATTTTCAGTTTGTATCCTGTTCAGGAGCTGCTTCACATTAGAAGTGTTGTRGAAGCTGTCAACGGTTTAGCAATTCTCTGAAAGAATGCTAGACCCTCCATTCTATGTTGGTTTATTGATTACATTCAAATTTCTTTCTAAATGGTTCTGAAAGGGCAGGAGTTATCATGATTAACAGTTGTCAGCATGATCAGTTATGCAACTGACCCTATCCTATAAACAYTGCTGCTTCTACGTGTCCATAATACCAAAAGGTAAGCCAAGCATTTCATTATAAGCCCAATAGGCAGGCAATGTCATTTATTTTCTAATATTAAAAAATAATAATGGAATTAATTTCCTTGTAATGGGTGCTTAAATCTTGATTTTGAAAGGCTTTTTCTGTTCCAGTCATAGTTAGTATACTGATTCATCGTATCTAGATTCTGTTTAAAAAAATACAACGAAAAAGCTATTTCACTTTATTAATATTTTTCTTGATGAAAAAATTATTTAAGTTTAATTTAAATATATAAACTTAGTTAACGTAATTAACTAGGTTTTTTAATAAAAAATAATTGTTTTTTCTTTACCTTCCCATGTTCTGTATCTCCTTTCTGTTTAAAAACATTTTCTGCTAACTGCTGTCCATTTTTGCTCTTCTGAAAATGTGTACAGCCACACAAACATTTTATTCATAGSAACCCTATTTCATATCTAGTATTTGATGAAAATTATAATTTAAAATGTTGTGGTCTTTCAAGTTTTTGGTTGTCCTTGGACTTTAAGACACAAGATAGTCTTATGAGAAATTTTGTTTATATTCTTTATTTTGTTCTTTATTCATCTAGAAAAAAGAAMAAAATAAAGAACAAGTGACACTTGGGTTTTTAAAATTCTCTGCTAAAATCACTCTACCTTTGAGAAATAATACCCCTCTCAGATATAACTTATAAAAAGTTGCATATTGAAATATTTCTARACTTTATATAAATGTGGGGTCAGCATTTGAGAAACAGTCACCTCTGAAAGAGGGTAACTCAGCAGCAATCTAGCACAGGTTAGGACAACATGTAAAGAATAATCATAACTATGAGAAGAAAGATTTATTGCAAGCATATATTTATAAAAAAACCTCTGATCTAATAAGAGCAGAAAAAAGCTAAATGAGCAAGAACCACTTAATAATCCTGTATTAAAAGACTTTTCATCTGAAAGTGGAAATGTCACAGTGTAGGATAAAGAAAATTGATAGGATTACAGCATAAGAATTGGAGGTGTAGAGTGGTAGGGAAAGGATGAATACTTTAGAAGCTCAAGACACTGACAAGAAATCCATGAGCTAATGAATCAGTGTACGTTTAGAAGTCACAAACTCAGACTCTGTGACTGATTCATGTGACATTACATGGACTGCTTAATATGTTTGGTCTTTGCTCACTTGTATTCAAAATGGAAATAAAAATGCTTGTCTATCTTTCTAAAACACTCCCAGCTTCTGGATGACACTGTTTGTATGCTGTTGTTAAAGCTGGAATAKTTTATCAGCTATATTGCCATCTGTAATGTGTGTAATGTACAAAAGAGGAATAATTTTTCTTTTTCCTTTGGCACAGGAAATGAAGTGTTGTATTAGGGTAAGTATTTATGGTTTATATGCCAAGTAGCGCCACATTTCTCTTTGTTTCTAATCATTTCTCAGAGAGTGGTACATGAAATGCCAAATGAAAAGAATGGTAACAGACATATAATTGTTCACTCATAGTTATGCTTGAAGCAATATATTCACTTGGCTGTGTGAAGTCCTAATCAGTAATTTTCTTTTTTTTTTTTTTTTTGATACGGAGACCACCGAGATCTACACTCTTTCCCTACACGACGCTCTTCAAATTTGGTGCTTATCATCAAAAAGTTATTATATTTTTTTTGCTTCTGAAGTACACAAAGCAAACAAACAAAATTGAAATCCTGGTTGTCTCTGTTCTCTCTCAGAGATCAAATGAAAGGAAAACACTCCCATGTCCCAATACCTTCCCCTGCCCAATTTCAGTTCCCAGCATTASCCAACTAGCAATGCAATAGGAGGAAATTGGAAATATGTCTCCCTTTTTACCAAAGGAAAGCCCCAAATTCTTTAAATAATCTATATTAAAAATGACTACACCCATTTTTGTTTTTACTCACTCTACACATCCATTTATTTTCAATGACCTCGGGTTCTCCAAGTAAATGTGTACTTCTTCAATTACCGCATAAGGATATACAAACACACACTAGCTAAAACAAAGTGGAAAACCAGTTTTTATATACAAAAGTTCAGAAGTGAAAAACAGCAACTCATTTTATGTGTGAGATTAGAGCATTCCCTATGTTGATATATATCTTTTTTTTTTGAAGATTTATTACTCTTGAGGTCAAACAATGAAAAAGTAGAACCTTGACCACTGCTAACTTCCACAGCCAATGAACCTGTGAAAATCTAAACAGGCAAAGGCATCATCTGCTATTAACCACATTTAGAATTGCACATCAGSACACATTTCAGGTTATGCTACAGTAAAACCACAAAAAAATAAACCTCTTAATGGACTGCCTTACAGAAAACTGTCAACAGCTTTTCTTTTTTACACTTCTTGTTTCCCATTAATGGTTTTCTTCCTTTTATTGTCAAAACAGGAGCATGTGAAAGTAGCAGAACACCTCAGTGTCACTGTGGGAAAAAGTAAATTTATGCATCAAGGAGTAATTTTTAGATGTTGTGGTAGGATTCAAATCCAAATTAAAAGCAAGCCTTGACTCATGGTGACTGATAAAATAATGAAAATAGTACATTGTTTTAACTACTTCAGTCACCCCAAAATATCACAAATATGAAGGCTTGTTAAGAATAATTAAAAATTTTAGTCGCATTAAAAGGCCAAGGTTATAAATCAAATTGATGGTGTTCAATGCAGAGGTAGCAGCTAACCTATTTTTTAGTACATTACTATGTTTTGCCCTATACATTCCCCTTTATTTCCCAGTTTCCCAAAACAAAGGGCTAAAAAAGCTGAACATATTTCTGGATGCTCAGCTAATTTGTAACACCTGTACAGCCCCCTAACTTCTCACTGATAAGAGATTGTAGAGATAATTCCAGTTTCTGTGGCTGCTCCAGCAGCTGCCGCAAGGACCCTTACAATATTTTCTGTGATGTTGGTGAGACGCTTGACACATTCTCTTGCTTTCTATCTGAAAAGGAGTGTCTGTCCAGTCAGTCGTTTCTAATCTAGTTCTCTTTTTATGTTAGATGTCTGTTTCAGTGTGATCTTCTTCTGCCCAGCATCTTGAACTGCTTTTCCTAGCAGGCAGTGTGCTGTGACTACCTGGGAGCASTGCCCTTCCCAGCAGCAATCCCTCATGTTAACCATGGCAGAGAATTGCGCCGTAACCTCGGTGGCCTGTGTAACGACAAGCTGATTAGCACACAGCCTCTGTCAGGGAGCAGGTGCTCAGCCTTTTGGAAGACAGATTTCCATGGAAAGGGGTAGACAGCTGATTTCTAGGGCCTGAGCACAGCACTGGATGCAAGAGCTGAAATGTAGATGAAGTACGTTGAATAATATAGATCTGTATTTCCATACAAAGATTGGTGTGCAGCAAACCAGATGAATGTGATTCATATTCAGCACCCTCCAGAAAAGTCTTGTTAAAGTAATTATGTGTACATAGTAATAATAACCATATAGTCCAGTAAATATTAAATTTTTCCCCTAAACATCAGAAGCTCATCCTCCTCTTAATGGACTTTTGATATAATAGTTAAAATAAATGTTCCTCATCCACAGATATTAAAATCAGGTAAAGATTATCTTTCACAAATGTAGGGATTGAGACATGAATCCGATGAGCTGCAAAATGCTAGGGAAATAATTAATAGTATAATTTAACTTAACTGGAATCTATGTGCATGATATTGAGGCAATGAAAAACTAATATAAGTTGATTTTCAGAGGGAATTAAAAAATGATATTCCAAAATGCCAGTCACCACATTTTTAAGCACAGAGGAGAAATTTGATGATTTGCTTCACTGAGTTACAATTTTTTTTCTTCAATGTTTCTATATACTTTTCTTGGTTTATGAAGTATTTAGTTAAACACTGTGCAGCATTCTGAATAAAAACAATGAGCGTAATCACCATAAAATGATATATATGCTTAATAGTTAATTTTTAATCTAATAAATAGATCTGGAAATAGAAGCATGTAGGGAATCATCATTCAGCCAGGGCATCCTGGCAGGCTAATCATAAATCCATTTTCAGCATGTTATTTTTGTTAATAGTTTGGAAGTATAAATAAAATGATTGCCAGTAAAAGCTACAGATGAGAGAAAACGGTGGAATTCTAAATCTGTGGAGAAATCTTGCTTAAAAAAAAGTAGCCCCTTTATCTTCACAAATCCCAGATTATTTCTCAGAGTTCACAGAAAAGCAGTGAAAATTCCTACACTGTTGCAGTCATCATGCCTAAGGAAGGACTAAAGGATAAAGGAGAGGAAAATGGTTCTCAAAAGGGATATGGTGTCCTTAAGTGTATTATGCTGGGTGCTTTTAGGAAATGGTGATCCTTGATGTGAACACGAGATAGAAGGTGAGAAATGCATTACTTCAGTACATTGCAATTTCAGTGCTGGTAGAACATGAGCCAGATGTGTACCCAGAATGCCAGAGGCATCCTGGCCTGTATCAGCAGCAGTGTGGCCAGCAGCAGGGCAGTGATTGTCCCCTGTACTCAGCACTGGTGAGGCTGCACCTCAAATCCTGTGCCCAGTTCTGGACCCCTCACAGCAAGAAGGACACTGAGGTGCTGGAGCATGTCTAGAGAAGGGCAACAGAACTGGTGAGAGGTCTGGAGCACAAGTCTGATGAGAARTGGCTGAGTGAGCTGGGTCTGTTTATCCTGGAGAAAAGGAGGCTCAAGGGGGACTTCATCACTCTCTACAGCTGCCTGAAATGGTACATCTCTTCTCACAAGCAACAAGCTACAGGATGAGAGGAAATGGCTAGAAGTTGCACCAAGGGAGGTTAAAATTAGGAAAAAAATAGGAGAAATTTCTTCATGGAAAGGGTTGCCAAGCAATACAACAAGCTACTCAAAGAAGTGGTAGAGTCACCATCCCCAGCAGTATGTAAAAGATGTGTAGATGTGGCATTTAGGGACGTGGTTTAGTGACAGAATTGGCAGTTCTGGGTTTGTGGTTGGACTCAAGTGTCTTTTCTGAGCTAAATGATTTTATGAATAAAATGCAAGTTTTTGCTGTAGGAAGTTCATTGTCTGTCTTTTAAAATAAATTAATATAATATTTCACCTTTAAAATCTAATTTCTTGTGGACCTCCTGAAATGATTATGCATTACTCAGAAGTAGTGATTATTCAGTAGCAAGAGGCTTTGAAACACTCTTGTCTTCTTGCACCTCCTTTCAGGTGTCTACTAATACTCTCTAAATATTTGTATAGATAAATATAAAGAAATCCAAAACAACCAAGTTAGGAACCAGATGTATTTAACAACTTTGTAAATCAGCTTACTTTACATGGCAAACCAGGTACTAAGATCAGCGTAATTTAACATTCATTTTTCCTGAAGCTGTCTTTGTTTGACTTGATAGCACAGAAATACTATGAGGACCTCAGCTTTTTAAGATGTAAGATTTCAACAAGGCTGTTTGCAAGATTAAGTGATCCAAATACAGAACACTTAACATTTGGAAAACAAACAAACAAACCAAAAAACCCAGAAATAATTTTGTCGATGAAGAATAAAAGTTCTCATGTAACATGGATTATGTCTTAGGGTGGAAAATTTTCTTAAATAGATTATGGCATCTTAACAGGACAGCATTACTGTCTGTTTTTTGATAACTTGGCAATAGAGTGCAAAAGGGTATTGCCTTTAAGGCAGTGCAGAATTAAGTATTRTCCAGAACCACAATTGTAGATCTTGACAAACTCAGTTATCACAATGACACAATTCAGTTACCTGAAATCTTAAATTTGATAATGTGATTTGGTTATAGGAGAGTGGTGCTCCATCCCACAACACCTCAACTACTGATACGGCAATAATGTTCTGTGTTTATAGGATGTGGTTCTTAAAATAGCATATTCTATGCCAAATGGGAATCTGTCCATGATTTCTATGGACACATTAATTATGTATATCCTGAGTTCATCTCAGAAAGGAATAAAGCAAGTTTTCATATTCTTAGTGGCAAATTAAAACCAAAATGTGTTTTACATATTTAAGGTTTCACTTAGCACTCATCACCTCACCTATCATCTCCCTCCAACTCCTTACCAAAATTATAGGAAGGAATAGAGGTAAGACCTCTACTTGCATATAGCACAATTAATATATACATAAGATGGTTGATTCTTTTAATTTTCCCATTTTTTGCTATTTACATCTTACATCAGTTTATAAGGTCTCAGTTTAGGGAATTCTTTAGACCACAGTCTTAATCAATAGAGCAAAAGATCTCCTTGTCTTGTTTCAAGCATTCTATTGATGACCTATGTTCCTACTTTTGCATAAAACTGTAAAACAATATGAAACTTTTCTCTGTCTACAAGTTTACTGCACCAATTTTAAATATTCAGAACAATAAACAGTTTTTTCTGGAGTAAAACTGCTCCATGTGGATGCTTATTTCCCCTTTGTCAATGATGTAATTGAAGTGAAGGATTTCTTATAGTCTCACAGGATTTATCTGTGCCACTGTTTCTCAGTGATCTCAGCTATTTTAAATAGCTAGTAATAATTCATATTTTCACTGGCTCAGTGTGCATAATATGCTGTACCAGATCAAAGGCTCATCCTGCTCTGTACCCTCTCTCCATCAGTTAGATGGAGTGCTTCTCTGTTCACTGGAAGATGCTTGAGAAAATAGTACAAGAAAGTGAACAAATAGAGCATTTTAGGAATTATTAATGTACTGACAGAAAGCAAAACAGAACACAGTATTATTTAATAATACCTTGAATATTTTTCATAATTTGAATTTCTTCCCTATCTGGAAATAACAAACCCTAACAAACCCAACACCAAAAAACCCTCAGAATGCAAAAAAAAAAAGACCCAAACCAAACCAACAACCAAAAAAAACCCCTCCACAATTCACTCAAACAAATCAAACAAAAAACCAAACAAACCAAAAATCTCAAACAAATCCCTTCAAAATGAAAATATTTTAAGARTGAAAGATTCAGAGCTCTGAGATAAGAAGATACTTGAAGACAAGGATTATTTTCAAAGCAAGTTAAGATAAAGTAGGCTGAGACACTCCTGTCTGAATTTCAGGGGGTTGGAAAGAAGCCATACTGCAAATAACTATAAAAATAAGTGTTGGTGGGATGGAAAGAAAGTATTATGTTGTTTGTTTTACTCTCTCTTCTAATACACTTCAATTAGAATTATTCAAATGTCTTCTCCTATGTACATTCTCCCATTCATCCATGATTTGGGAGACCTATGWCATTCCTTTCCCCATGTCTTTTCTAAAAAACCTTCAGTGTATTTACTCTTTCCTTACGTACATTTGTTTCACATTTTAGACCATCCTTTTTGCCCTTTCTCTAGTTCTTTTTACATTTTTGTTTGCTTCCTTTTTATACAGCAGTCATAACTTATGTAGTGTTCAAAAGAAAGGCATATTAGTGGTCTACACAATGGTATCCCATAGTTGCCTTACTTTTCTTACATCTTACTTAAATTTTTGAACCTGTTTCCAGAGATCTATCTGTGATCTCTACTCAGGAAGTCACTGAAGTCACATGTTACCAGATGATTTTTTTTTTCTTATGTGTTGAAACCTATCATCCCTGAATTTTATTTGTAGTTTGATTCCTCAGTCATCCAGGATAGAAAACCTTTACAGTTCTTGATGATCAGCTTTGATGACTGATAGTAAAACTGTGCAAAATAGAYTGCAATTTTTTTCTTTTCTTCTTGTTTYAGGGTCCTTTGTGAAATCACTGAACAATTTTTATCCCACTACTCTCTTTATCTGTGAAAATTATATTTTTCCCTAGATTTGCATGGTAAAAACTAACAACTAAAGTATCTATTTCTGGTACCCATTATATATGACACATAAGTCAGAACTTTGTGTGTGTTTTCCTGTGGGATAGATGCAATAAGCCAATAAGGTAAATTTTATGATAAAACAATTTAGAGATTATTAAGAGGAGTCTGCTGTTTATTACCAGCCAGCTATGAAAGTCACAAACAAGCAAGAGAGGGAATTATTTGCCTTGATGTTGGAAAGACAACTTCATTAAACTGCCTAATTTACAGCCAGAATTGAAAAGAAGAGCAATATAATATGGGCCAAGATGGCCAATATATATGACTACCCATACTGATACATTATTTGCAGATGGTATTGCTAATATACACATTTTATTATTTGTGAACAAAAAATCCATATATTAAGGCTGAAATGTGCTGTGAATTACTTGTTATTAGATGCACACTGACCATTTCTATGAATTTAATGAAGTATTATATGTGAAACTTGCAYGTTTTCTAAGAGTTACATAATTTATTCAACAGAACAAGAAGAATGCAGTTTTTAGTGATATAATTTTCTATTTTTTTGTATTTTTAGTTGCGCAAACTTCACTATATAGCAATTGAGATCACTCTTGACCAGTTACAAAACATTCACTTTCAGAAAATTGTATTTGCACTGATAAATGAAAAATTGATTCTACTCAACAATTTTAGAAAGCTTTCTGGTCTGTTGCCTATTTTTTTCAATCAGCAGGCTCAGCAGTGCATACACTGTACTTTTGTGTGTGCTCATGTGTACATCTTAACACTTGATTAATACATTCAAAGGCAGAGATAAACAGATAGTTTGGCATTTGTGAGCTGTTTTTTTCTTAGTATAAGTAAATGCATATTAGAAATAACATAAAAAATCGTCACTATGCCAAAGCTTTCCAAGACTTTGAGGCCTTAGTAGATTTTAKTGTTGTAGATAGTAGCATGGCTCAAAATTATTGGCTCTTGATGTCTGTCTCATAGTAATGAAGTGGCTACTTTTCAAAACTTRGTAAATTGTAAGTAAAATGTTTTGAGAGCCCTGCATGTGGAAAATAAAACCAATGGTGAGATGTTTTCCAGATGAGTCAAAATACTTTTATGGAAGTTGTAAGCTTTGYATAAGATAACAATATTAGCAGAAAAAGAAGAGATGCAGAGATAAGACCATGTGGTATCTATRCAAGGTATACTGATGGTTAAGCTTATTAGTTATCAAACTAACCAAGAATGACCTGGTTTCCAAAGGAGTACACCACTTTATAAATAAACTGCATTGCATAAGTATGCTTCTTGACAGTTCACAACATCCCTCAAGAAGTCTTGCAGTGATGATATCTGTAATTCTTTTCAGACTTTGAACCTTCTATGCTGTCAAAGATTCTACTTGACTTTTTTATTAATGGGAACCTGTAATGACCAAGGATAACATGGTGATGACATGGTGTAGCTGCTGTAACAAGAAATTCAGTGTAATAGAAATGAGATTTCTGACAATTGAAAAAAAAAAAAGAAAAAGAAATGGCAATTAAAATGCAGCAGTAAATGTCTCTATTGTAATTACCTTTTTATATACTACAGGTGAGACATGAAAATCAAAAGCTTTTGAATCATTACAAGAAAGCCGATTGTTCAAAATGAATTGCTTTTCTGAGGTAAAATTTTCTATTTTTAACATTTTCTGTCAAAAAATAAAATTTGAACCAAAATTATTCCTTCATTATTTAATATACAAACTTTGGAATTTGTGTTACAGTACTTCAAAAAGATTTTTGCCTGGTGGCCTTTTTATTCCATTAATTACAATTTAACATACAATATTGACTTTTTAGGTTTTGCCTGATCTA
>CADDXX010000210.1:635329-653593 GCA_902810485.1 Alauda arvensis | reverse complement strand
AGCATGGGTGTCACTCATTCAGATATTCTGCACTGTTGCCAATACTGGTTTCACAACTGTTTCTAGCAGCTCTGTCTCARGTGCCTTTCATCTATGTTGTAGGTTTGTTTTACTAATTGATTTTGATCCTTTTAGTCCATCAAATCAGATATCTGCAAATTCTCATCTTAAAGTTGCAAAAAAATTAATGTATTTGTTTTTCTGTTCTACCCCACGTTTTATGTGTATTTCTCATCCCTCTGCAAAGTTCTATCACCTTCCCCCAACAGGCTGTGGCTCTTAACAAATCAAAAAAAGTGGCCAAAAAGGCAAATAGTAGCCCCATTAACTCCAAAAGATACTGGTTCTTTGACAAATTTTCATAAAATAAAATAGATTATAGGTTTGCTCTATAATGGAGCAGTGTTATTCTCTAATTTTATGTCTACCTAGAGGATTAATTATAGACTAACCAAGCCCCATATAGAAAAAACTTCTTGAATTACAGGATTTTCCTCACACTCTTTGTWTGCTCAAAACAAAGAGATATTATAGACTACCCAAGGAAACCCCAGCATGTATCTTTTTAACATGAATGAGAATGAGTAGCCTTGTCTAAATGAAGTAGTACATGATAGTATGACTTGTTTAGTAGATAACAAGTTTATATTTGTTTGCATTCCCTTCATAACTGTCTACTTCATAGTTTTGGGTCTAAACTGACTTAATATATGTGCTAAAAGTAACATGGCACTAAATCTGTTATAGCTTGGCTGGTTGTGACTTTGGTATTGCCAAATACACTTGGTGTTTACCTGGAGTTTTATAAAACAGGGAAGCAATGAGGGCAGTAGCATGCAGGCAGGCAGGAAGCATGGATCAATAACTTAAATGCTGCAAATAGATCTAAAACTCAGCTTTTGCACAGTATCAGAAAGATGTGAGGAATAATTATAATCTTTCATTCACTGTAGAGATAGAGGAGGGAATAAACCGTCCTATTTTCTTGTTATGACATCACCTAGAAAGGAAAACATCTCTCTAGTTGGTGTTCTTCTTGGTAGACAGTCTCTGCTTAGATAACTATCAATAACTTGGCTCTTCTCTGAAGCAAATAAAGTACCAGCTTCTTTGCTTTCCACTTTTTCAAGGGTAGGAATTAACACTCAGTTAAAAAGAATTAAAAACATCTGTTGCATCTCAATTTTTTTAAAAATATGTGTATAAGGAATCACCTGCACTTCCACTAGATTATCAAGTAGAGTATTTTATTTCAATACCCAGATATTTGGAAAATAAATTCCTAAATTAGAAGTCCTTCATTTCCTATTAGACATCATAATATTGTTAAGGTTAATTTCACACCTTTTATATATTCTAGGAATATTTTCAGATCAGTTCTAACTAGTCAAAGGAAGAGAGAGACAGGGTGTTCTCCTTAAGGTGAGCTCTAAAATCTGTAGGATTTCACTAAAAGTAGTTAAAATTCTCCTTGCTCATGCAAAACTACTCTACTGGGAATTTGATCTCCTTTGGACACCATAATAAAATGAGACTTTTGAATTTCCTGGGAAAAAAATTAAAAATTCTTGCAGTTTGATTCATGCTGAAGATGGAAAGGCCTATTGGTCTCTAGAGCACTGAAGCTAGGGAGTGAAAATCTAGCATGCTGATGTTTGGGAAGGTAGGAACAGAGAAGAAAATAATTTAAAAAGAAACCAAACGAAAACAAAGAAAATTAAATAGGATAGAAAAAGGTAACAGGGTTCTCATACAGATTTCATGAGATTTAAATAATTTCRTAATAATTTAAAAATTCATATGACTTTAATCCAATGCAAATCAAATTTGTRMRGCTGTGAGCTGAATCAGATATAGATCAATACAGGAACCCAGAAAAAGTGTTCTCTTCCTTATTCCCTAAGTTTCTGGTATAAAAAATGAGCACATTTCTCAGGAGAGTACAKGTCCAGCTCAAAAATCAAATACTGGAGATGCCTTGCTTTTGGTAAATACACTGCTTTTATTTACCCTGTCTTTTGCAAAGCTGGTATTCCATGTGTTGAGGAAAAAAAGACCAGACTGAGGAAACTTCCTTGTCTTTGCAACATGCATATTACCATGCTAACATCAGATTATATTTCATGTTGCCTGGTTGTTTTGGGTTTTTTGACAATAGAGCTTATGCTGCTTCCTCTTCTTGAAAGCACTAAATTTGGAAGAATATTATAAGGTAGGTCCTGATCCATGCAGCACTTACTGCAGAATTATGGACCAAGTGTTACATAGAGGTTATAAAAATAATATCTTTACAATTTAGAAAATTTCTTCTATAAATATATGAACAAGTGAAAGATATTGGTTTGAACATGGGAAATATTSTGAAGGACAGAATGCTGATTTTACTTGTAAAATAAAAGGGTTACACACATTAAAATGTAATCTAGAGGACAATTTAAAAGGTTGCTTGGTTTTGCAAACTAAAGCTTTTGAAAAAGAGCTAAGACATTGCAATTTTTTTTTCTTTAGTTTTTTTCCCCCAAAGACTGAAACAGACTTGATGGAAAACAACAAACACAATGACAACAACAAAAAATCACTCCCACCGCCTTCCCCTGCAAACTCCCAAGAAATCCTCTGACTGATAAGCAAAGATGTCACAATCTATGGAGCCTGCATACACCTTCAGTACAGCTTTGGTCAGCTATCCCACAGCATTTTTCTTCTAACCTTTGAACTTCAACGTGTTTGYTCATGAACCTGCTTTAGCAGTGCCATGAAAATATATTGTTTCCTCAAAGGACAAAGCAACATAGGAAAATGTGTAAATAACAAAGAGCTTGCATATTCAGCCACTGAGATCACAAATTAACTCTGATTTTTTTTTGTTGTTTTTTGCTTTTGCAGTATGAGTAATCTTTTCTTTCATGTTGGACATTGTGAAAAGTGATCTTCAAAATGGTAGGCATTTCAGCACAAATATCACCTTGAGAACAAGATGATTATCCAGTCCAAACTATCTACACTTCTTGATGTGGAATTTAAATCTCACAAGAACAGAGAGGTTAATGAAATTTCTGGGGCTTTTCTTCTCAGAGGTCAGAGATACCACTGTAACACTTTATCGTTATATTTGATATTTCTATTCCACTTGGATCTGAAATTATAGAGGAAAATAGAAATTAAATCTTTTGTAAAAGGAAAAAGCAAAAAAATGACCCCAGCTTTTTGAAGTATCAAAGAAACTCTCATCAAGTTCAGGTGAGAATCATTTTTATTGGAGCTGGTTTAATTATTTTTTCTCAAGCAGAGCATACAAATTCTTACACTCTTTAATAATTTATAATATGTTTTAGGAGCTGTGAAAACTTATATAAGGAACCTTGAAAAATGTTTACAAAGAAGYTGCCTGGCAAGTCATCTCTTGGAATATCAGAAAGACTTCAGCTAATGAGATGCCTTGAAAAAGAATAAAATTTCTRCATCTTGCAAAAATTTCAAAAAAAAGCCCCAACCAAAATACAAACCAACCAAAAATCCCCCAAAATATGAAAAGAGAGTGATGAAGCATCCTGATAAATTGAATTTGGCACCTGAGAAAAGCATTTCAATAAAATTTAGAAAAAGCAAAATGTAGGGATTTAAAAACCTGTCTTTTCTTTAAATAAAAGCAAAAAACATTAAGTTTTCTATATTTTATGTCATGTGGAAAAATATAATATTAATCAACCAAAATGTATTGTTTTTCTTATCTTAATAATTTCATTATTATTAGTTTGCTACGATCTTCAAGCAGAAATAATATAGATCTCCTTATTTTTCTAGGTCCAAAAAATGTCTTTGATTTGTTTCTGTTTTTTCAGAATCTTCTTTGCCTTCAAAAGACTGTTAGAGAAGCCAATGTATCAATATATTTTAATACTGATAGGACCAAATTTATATATGAAAAATAGTTCTATCTTTCCTGTCATATATTTCATGATATGAMTGCATGTGACTCTTCTGATATGCTAAATTTGCTTAACCTAACAGAAAAAAAAAAAAACTCAGTGATATCTTTTAAATAATTTTTGAGCTTTCAGATGAAGTCTAGCAGAAGTTGTATTGAACCTGAAAAACATTTTGAAAAATAATGTTGATAAATGAAAATTGCATTGTTACTTTCATGGCATGGCTTTTCCTGCTGTTTTCTGTGCAAAGCATTTTCATTTAGTGAGTAAAACCCAAAATTATGTGTACTGTACATTGTAAAGCAACTGATGTAGTCAGAAACAGAAATTAATTGGTGGCAAAAATCTTTGTTTCATTTGTGAATTTGAGTTATTTGTGACCTTCCAGCTGCCACCCTTTTCTATATTTAGTGAACTACTTAATCATGTATTTAACTGGCAAGCAGTGGGATAAGGGAAGGTGCCTAAATGCATGCCTAAGGACTTGATGGATTGAGGTCTGGTTTGTATTCAAAATATGCTGTCAAATGTCATCATTACATCAGGACTGTGTTCTTACAACAGTACAAAATGTTTAGTCTACTAACATTACTTTATGTGGGAACAATCCTATTTTAAGAAGAAATGCTGATTGTCAAGTTAGAGACTGCAGTTGGGTATCTCCAGCTGGAGTCTGTCAATACAATTTTAAAGGCAGGTCAGTGTAGGCTGAATTAAAGAGTAGAGGAAAAAAAAAAAGAAAGAATGAGAAAAGTACAAGAAAAATCTAAGGGACAAACTTGTACAGAAGACGTTTTGTTCTTTTCCTTGAAACATCTAGTCTTGCTCCAAGGAATGTGCGGGTCATTAAAAGCAGGCGGTATTTCACTGAATGTTTGAGATCCCAGTATCTTTTGGAATCTCTTAAAAAACAGGAATCTGATAGTAAGTTTCTCTTATCTTCTACTATGACAGACAGTGCATTAGATCTAGTTGTGAAGATGGACAGAAAGTGAAAAGGCAGAGTGATAAAAAAAGTTTCTTCCATTTTTTTTATTCTGGAATTAGAATATAAGGAGCTTTAGAGAGAATAAGACAAAATTAGATAGTTGTATTTACATGTCGACTTCACCACAAATTAATTATGTATCTTTCAARGAAAAGAAAAATAACATGAGACTATAATGTTTTTTTTTCCAAATTGATTATTGATATATGTTAAACAGCTGAGTCTACAGACAAAACTCTTATTTCTATTGATTTTTAAATGTAAGTAKACATGTACCTTACAACTGCACACATCATGAAATGCAGCATGTGCATACATTTACTATGTATTCATTTATTTTACTTTGGAAAAAATATTTATGTTATTCTCCAATATTTATCTTAAAGACCAAACATTTTGAAAGTGATTATCTTGAGAAGATGCAACCTGTTGAGAAAATGCAACCTGAAAAGGAAAACTGGTCATGTTAAGAATTTCCTTTCAGAAATGGGCATTTAATTGGTTCTTTCTAACTCTGTTTTGTACTCTTTTCCTTTCTGTTTTCTAATGAATTACCTATAAATTATCCACTTGCCATATTAAGAAAGACACATGCATTTTCACATCCTTCCTAAAGAATAGCTGGTAGATAGGTTTCATTCACTTGACTTATATTCCAAACACCTTTGTTGTAATTGAGGATGGTGATACAGCAAACATCTCATGCTAATATTTACACAAAGAGAACAAACACATTTCAAGAGAGAGATGTAGTWATAATCTTTCATTGAATATCTTACTTCAAGATGGATTGCCTTAGTAAACCACATAAAAGGCTTGTAGTAGCATATATGAAGGAAAAAATGTCTGATAARTTAAAAATACTTTATGGTGTCAAAGTTCCAAGATAATAACAGTCCACTTATGGAATAGAATCACAGAGGAAGCAGAGGTGGAAGAGACCCATCAGRATCATCRAGTCCAACTSCTGGCCCTGCACAGAACACCCCAAGAGTCACRCCCTGTGCCTGAGAGCATTGTTCAAATGCCTCTTAAACTATGATAGGCTATGACAGGTGCTGTCACCACTTCCTGGGGAGCCTTTCTAGTGCTCAGTCACCCTCTAGGGAAAGAACCTTTTCCTTTTGTTCAACCAAAACCTCCCCTRACACAACTTCATGACATTCCCCTGAGTCCTGTCACTGGTCAAGAGAGTGACTGGATTGGTACCTGCCCCTCCAGTTTCCCTCATGAAGATGTTAAAGACTCATGAAAGAAAATGTATGTTTCTTTAATAGTTTAAACTTTAACAGTAATATATAACTAGGAAAAAAGCAAAAAACATAACCAAAAACCAACCAACCAAACAAAAAACAAACAAGAAAAGAAAATAAAAACAAGCAAACAATAAAACAAAACAAACAAAAAAACCACAAAATAACCCAAAAAAAAATAAACTCCCCAAAAAAAACCCACCAAAGAAACCTAGAATTAATACATGACATTATGTTTAAAGAAAATTGTGGTGAATAACTGAAGTAATTCTTAACACTTTCAGGATATTTAATATATCCATAAAGTCCTGCAATCATTAAGTTTTAGTCATTTACATTTATCCTTGTGTTTCTGTTTATGCCTTTTGTTTCAGCTGGGCCACACTTCTTGGTGCAGCTGTAGAKCCAGGACATGAACAGTGTTAGGTTGTTTATATCTGGTGAATGACATAAAATGAGACCTGCTATTTCTGTAATCCCATGATTGTCAGGGCTAGGTCAGGCAGCTGGAGCTAGTAATAAGGATATGTCTGGTATGTAAATAGATGTGATTGAAGATCTATTTGACAGTGTAACTTTAATTAGAATTACACTTCACTTTGCCTTTATTTCCCATTTTATGCAGAAATGGTTCAAATACCTAGGAATTGAAATAATTTTGTTCCCTTTTAATACTAGTGAATGGGGTCTGCAGCTTGGGGGCAGAAGTATGACATAGATGGTCCAGAAAGCCAGTCTGAGCTGTACCATTCCCTTTAGGCTGAGCTGGTGAATTGACACAGCCTAGTACCTTTTTTATTGYTATGTGACACAGGACCACCCACAGTATACATGCTGCACAAGGATTTACAGAGGAGCCCTTTCAGCTGAATACACAATTCCTTTATCAGGGAGTCCTCCTTAACTTACAGCAGAAGATTGCACATTGCTTTGGTCCTTGATCAAAGTTAACTGTCCAGGGTTGAGGCCTCATCCCACAGATTGATTGWGTGTTCAGAAAGGCTTCAAGGAAGAGATTTTCTTTCAATGGTGTTTTAGCCTCTATATTAGCCTCTGCCTACATGGATATTAACTGAGCTTTTTTCACAGCACATAATGTTAAACAAGTGTTGAAGCATTTTAAGATTCAGTGTTGAAAACATTTCAAAAAATAACAATAGTGCACTTCTAGCTGCAGAAGTTCTAAATAAGTGAATAAGAAAGTAAGTGTAAGATGGGGAAAGGAAAGGAGTTATTTGAATACATTAGTCCTCATTTCAAACTCATTTGAATGGTGCACTTCCTGGGCTGATAGAGAGGATGGATTGTTCCACTACTGTAACTGATTTTTGTATGATTAAAAGCATACATTCCCAAAATGTCATTATATACTGTATTTTCTTTGGTGCTAAACTTGAGTTAAAAAATTCTTAAAAAAACAAAATTCTTAACCTGACACAGACTCAGGACTAGTCTTTCCTGACATATCTACATCATCCCTCTGTTTTTTCTACATGTAGCTGTTTGGAGGACTGTGCTGCAAAGCAGATCATTGAAATGAAGTTAAATCTACAACAATATGGATTTTGGTAGTATGTTTGTGTGTCTGTGAGTTCCACAAAATTATTTCACTGACTGTAAGTGAAGAGAGTTCTACAAGCTGCTGTCCTGGGAAGACTCTGTGGGTAGCACTTGGGAGAGCAGAGAAGTGATGGAATGTTGGCAAAACCACCTCAATATAATTTCTCTGAAGAAAATGTGTACCTGCCCTAGTGATTGTAGTCATGAAAAGTAGAATTCCTGATGTCTGTCTCTCGAATTTTATTTACAATTCTACTCATGCTTTTGTTTTTGGTTTTGTTTGTTTGTTTGYTTGTTTTTAATTTTTTCCTAACATTTATCCTTGGTTTCCAGACACTTTTTTTTTAATCCATTTGACTGTCCAGTATTTTTTTTTTTTTAATGCTTGGTTTGAAAAACCAGTTTTTTAGCCTTTGCCTAATTGGGACATATCATTAAAAGAACAGATAGGATCATACAAATCTTCATATCAATGTGAATTACATGGGGGGGAAATTATTTACATTTTACATCAGCTTGAAAACTGTTTTGATTTGTCTGGAAAATGTCAATGGTTAAGATACTGAATTAATGTGGGTGCTCATTGTTGTTGTTTTGCTTTTCCAGTCTTATCATCACCAGAAGGATTTAATGGATAGTGATTCATTCCTTAGTCATTTTAATTAATCCACTGTTCCTGAATTTAGCAAGTGCTGAGAGCTGTTTCTTCCTGTCTTGTAATGTCTGGGACCTTGCTGTGGTGACGTTCCATTTAGTTTGATGCTGACTGATGGGATACTGCACCTGGCTGCTGCCTGTCTGTTCTTGAATGACACTGTCCTTTGGATCCATGCTGTTGCCTGCAGCTTTGCCATGCTGATCCTCCTCAGCTCCTACACTCTTTGCAACCTATACTTGTCACCCTGTGTACCCTGTAGGGATGAGCTGTGCTACAAGGAGATATGGGGCGCAGTATTGGACCCTAACAGTAGTGGCACAACTCTTTCAGTCCATTCCTCTTTACACTGAGAGTTGGTTTTGTCTCAGATTCAATGACCTTTTACATCTATGTAACTAATACACTTTCCCTAAAGATCTTCTGTCTTTGTTATTGTGCAGAACATTTCACCAAATGCCATACTGCACAAATAAGGTAATAGAGCTTTGTTGAAAGAAAAAGTTTTTATAATCCTTTTAAAAACTGGCAAGACCTACAAACTTACAAAATTATTTCAAAGATTGTAATAATCCATTTTATAAAAGAATTTGAGTATAGCAAAATATTTAATTTGCACAACACAGAAATGACTATGTATATTGGCCTTTTAAATGTTGCAGTCAGGGTTTCCCCCTTCTCAAATCTAGACACAAACATAGTGTCTTCCTTTCTTTCATTCTTACACAGTTGGTACCTTTCTTCACAGAAATATCATCTTTAGCTTGCCACAGAGTCATTTCTCTGCTGTGACAGCACAGAGGAAAGAGCAAGGGGGTAGACAGCCAGGGAAATCCCCAACAGGACTGCTGGCTCGATGGAGTTCTGCTTGCAAACTGCACTGAAGAAGATGAATTGTTTGCACAGAAGGAATGGACAGAGAAGGTCAGGAAAGCTGCAGAAAACTTACTATGCTTTGTCCTTCCAAAGCCAGATGGGAAGTTGCTATGCAGATCTTTCAAGACCTGAATCTCTAAGGTACCACTGCAAAAGCTTTCAGAAGCAGGCTAAGCCATCATTTTTACAGGACCTCTCATCTATCCAATACTAGGGAATATAATAATGTGGAGAGCATAGAGCATGCTATAGCAGCAGAGTGTAAGGGCAGGGGTGTTCTTCAGAATTTTGACTTTTCAACTGCCTGAGAAAACAAAGTACCTCTGGATATTTCTTTTTGTTAAGCAAAGCTCTAATCTAGAGGACCTATAATTATGTGCAATGTAAGTAAAATAATTTCATAAGATAAAATCTGGAATAATCTAGAGGGAAGAACTATTAGCATTTCACAGGCTGTACTCCAGACATTTTTGTGACTTATATTTAAAATGTTTTACACAGAAAATGCTGCATCAACTATAAACTCATCAGCATAATAGGAGAAGGTTGTTTTCAAATTCCATCTGAGGGGAATGAAATAAAAAAAAAAAATTTAGTATGTTTCTGTTCAATACTCGCAACTATCTGGTGGGAAAAAAAAGAATTCAAGAAGCCAAATGAAAGTGTCTATTGTTTCAATTAGTGTTGGATAAAAGCTGCTTTGCACATCAATAAAAGTTCTTTGAGATTTTTTTTCTTGTCCTCCTCACTTGGAGAAATCCTTAGAAATATTTTGTCAGAAAAATAGCTCTCTCCAAAATAATTGTTCAAAACTTTTACCTGTGAGTGGTGGGGGTAGATGTGAATACTTTTTGGATTCCATGCACATTAGGTCTCAAATATTCTAGTTGAGAAGCATGACTGGCACTCCTAGAGTATTGTAAACTTGTACTCTTTTCTAGATAGGGTTTGTTTTGTTTTATTTTTTAAAAACCCTTACTGCTTCTTGAAAAATGTTTTGCTAAGAATAACTAGTAATTCACAAAGGAAAGTTTGGATGCTTAGCCAGCTTTCAGTGCAATAGTTTAACAGGGTTTTTTTTTTTTATGTCTTATTTTATTTCCAGGGATTGTTTTTTTATTATCTTTACAAACTCTACCTGTTTTGTTTTGTTTTGTTTTGTTTTTTTCCTGGTAGTCATTCAATTAGATCTTGGTCCCTATACTACACAGGAACGTATAACATTTTGAAACAGATGGAGTTTCTCAATATATTTGCTACTGTGACCTTAGAAGCCTCATCAGCACTATTAGCATTTTTAAGAAATGACTACTTTAAACTTGCACATTCAGTGTCTGATTTGCTGCTTTATTTTGATCTTTTAGTAGACCCATCTATTATTTGTTCTTCAACAATGTTTCATAATAAGATCTAAAAAGGGCAAAGCAATTATTTTCTTATCTAAATAGTTCACAGAAATTACAATGATTGTAAACGAAATTGAACATGAGGAATAACTTCAAAATGCCCTGAAACAGAATAGAATCCATCTTGTAAGTATTATACCATTCATATCTCTTCAAGAAGCTTATAAATATAAATATTCAAATATAAGATCTTTCTTCTGCTTTAATGATTTCTTATCTAGTGCTGTTATTAAATAAATTTAGAACATGTAAAATAAGTGAGGATGGAGACAATGGCATAAAGATCTAGAGAAATCTGCCTGGTTACAATGAACATTTATATTTAATGAGTAGCTTGCAGTTTTTTTGCTGTAAACAATGCTGTGTAACATTTCGTTTACTAAATCTTTCTAGGCACACCAGAAAATAACCATTCATTTTGATTTGGATAAGGGAGGATCTCAGCGTCCCCAGGGGAATGCTTGTTGTGTTGGAAGGAAGGAGGGCTCTGGTGCACCTTGAAGCAAGGATTCAAACAGCCAGGACACAAACTGGCAGGATACCCAATAATGCCTGGCACAGCCTGATTATACCTTATGTCTGGCATGCTGAGAGTGGAGGTGGAGACCACTTAGTCTTTGCTACATTTGTATGAGCAAATACACACATGCAAATCCTGTACACCTACGTGCTTCTTTGTTAGAATTATCAGCTACCACCCCTAGGCTTCCTTAATGCTAGAGATGATAAAAAAGCATTCTCAAAACTCAGACACCCACAGCRGATAATAAGGGAGAGATTTGCTAATTTATTAAGCTAAGTATAATATTTAACAATATTACCTACCTTCATGTACTATTAGAGCAAACCTTTGCTCATATTTCACTATGCAATTCATGTAAGCCTTCTCTGCTGTTGAAACATTTATTTTTATTTCTTCTCTCTGGTTTCTGTAGCTGTAAGAGTAGTGACCTTGAATTGTGTCTTCTTGGTTATTACAGAACACTGCAAATGCAAAGTAGTTAATGGGTATCAGTACAGGCACTGTCAGGGTRTTTCAGATGTCAGGTTACTGTGATGCAGATTAACCCAGCTACCAGCATTCAACAGTGTACAGTAAGTACAACAATGCTGGCAAATTAGCTTTGTAAACAAATGTGATTATTAATCAGAAGTTTCTAGGCACATTTTGCACGTTATAATTACTGAAGGTCTTTTGTGTGTGTCTGTTTCCATAAGGCAGTTTGTCATACTTCAACACATTTTAAGAAAATGCAGATCTGGTGCCAAATACTGGGAGGATAGAAAATGATGCTTCTCTCTTGCTAAAAAATGTATTTCCTGACTCTCAGAACATATTCCCATTGAACTTTACTTTGCTTTTTATKCAGCATCTTATCACTCAGTGACTGGCAGGTGCTATTTACAGACCCTGGTAGTTTTGTATGTAAGTGCCTCGTCATTAAAGTGACATGTCCTGATAAGCTGGCTTTTTAAGGAARTAGGTTGTTTTCCAAGGAATGTAAGAAAATTTCTGAGGCAATAACAGAATAGGCCTGGGGCTGACATACTGCAGTAAATAGCATAAAAGACATATAAAAGCAAGGAGAAGTCCAGTGAATTTCAGTAGATTCTAGTCTAAACTTAGTGATTGCTACAGAAGTGGTGACATTACTTGTATCTAAGCAGTCCTGTCTTGCAGCATCTGTTTCAGCTACTGGTTTCCATATTAAACAGACAAACACTCCATGTCTTGGAAATAAAACCAGCACTTGCTGCAGCCAGATGTGCAACTCTCATTCTGGGTCAATGAAGGGAGACTGATTGCCTTCYTCAGGCCCTGTCCCCATTCCTTCCCTCAAGATCCTGCAATTAACCTAGGTTTCATTTTGACTGAAGCCTTTACTTTTTGCTATATATATATATTTCAGGTGTTAGTGTTTTAAAATTTGCCTGCATTTTGGGAACAGCAATTATTAATGCAGACTTAATAATACTCCTACAAATGTGACATTCACCTTCAATAATAGAGACCTGTTAGTTATCATCAGATTTAACTTTYAGGATTCTGTTTCCATAGTTTTCCCCATATTCTGCATGGGTCTCATACTTTGCTTTATTTTGTTKCTATTCTAGTTTTTGGTACTTTCCATGCCCTCATGGTCCCCCTCTCAGCTTCGTATTTCTTTGTATGCCCAGCCTCTTGGAACATCTGTTCTTGTTTTGCCTCACTTGACTTGGACATGTGTACTTCTGCTTCTGCTCTAAAATTTAATGTTTTGATCAAACTTACCCAGAGTATGTGCAGTTATAACAGAAATGTTTTAAAAGTAGTCCTGTTCATTTCAACTATTTTTAAAACTGATTTTCCATATTAAATACACAGTTTTCTGATGAAAGAATGTATAGTATGCTTACAGCATAATATAAGGTTTTCCAGCATTGTTCCAGCTTCAGTTTGTCTTCTATTGATTAATCAGTAAATAACTCAATCAGCATATATTCTTATTCTAAAAGAGGGTCTCASATAACTGYACTTCTGCATACTTGTTTCTGGCAAAAAATTATTCTTATTTGTCATGSTTCTGYTTTCTTTAACTTTTCTTCCTTTTTTTYTTTCATTTTTTTAATGTGCATGATCTTCTAAGAATAGCAWYMCACTTACTGYTCCCATGCTACTGAAGTGATTTTATTGGGGGTATGCAGCATTCTCACTTTTTCCCTGCTGTTTGATCAATTTCTGTGTGGTGTTAGCCTTTCCTTAATCTTTTCTGTAATTTGAAAATGAGTGCTACAACAGTAGCAGATAGAGCTTTTTTATCAAATTATTACCTCAGAACTATAGGATTATAGCCTCAAAGGACTTTATAATGGGATTAAAGGGTACGTACCTGGACATTTAGGATACAGCATCTGCTCTGTACGTGTKGTATTTGATGTGTGTCTTAGCCCTAGGCCTAGCCCTAGGTGAGCAGTGGAGAGGGCACTCCTGTGGGAGGTGARAGGTATGAATTCCAGCTCATTTTGCATGAGGAGGGCATTGACTTTGGTTTCCTTAGAAACTGCTGTAATCTCTAGTCTATTTTAACATTCATTTCTCCTCCTTCTCCTTTGACAGGCAGGTTTTAAGTGAAAAGAGTGAACCAATTTTCCATAATCAAAGGAGTTTAAGTGCAGGTGGGATTCCAGGTTGTGAATCCCGCTTTCACATAAGCACATAATTTGGGCTGCACTTAGGCACTTAGAAGTGGGAGGTAACATTGCAGATAATTTCTATCCATGATTTTTTTGTTGGCTCAGCTGTGCATGTCTCTGTTAAGGAAGCTGATGACTGTGAATCCTGCCACTGGGCACAGATGTCGTGTTCGTATTACAATGTACTGAGGCATTCAGCTCTGGTTCATGAACTCATTTCACTGGAAGGAAAAAAAAAAGACTCATAATCAATGCATATTGTTTCTTWAATGGAACTCAGATATCTGCTTTGGCTTCTTAGAAGTGCAGAGAGGACTTAATATGTTTATATTTAAGCTATAACTGCCCCTGATCAAATTAGGAGACACAGTACATCAAAAATCCCGGTTAGTTCCAGTGATCTTTAGCAGCCCATGYGTTGGGATCTCAGTCCTCATTTAAAAGGGATTTTAGGCTTCTAATTATCAATGCGTTTTTTGCTTCACAAAGAGCCTTGGTATTTTAAAAACACTTAGACACTTCCAAAAATAAAAATTATTGCATTAGAAAAGAAAGACATTCTTTTTCTCCTAAATKAACTTTTCCTCTTTTCAAGGAATTGATGGGATTTTCTTCAAAAAATGGTTCTTTTAACAACTGTCTTCAAGTAATGGCAATGTTTTGGATAAATTCATGATAATGTATAGTTGCTACCTTGACTTGGTAGCAACTCTTCTACATTACCTGTTACTCTGCATAATAATCTGTTGTGACAGGCAGTAAGTAAAGACTAATTTTATTCTCTTGGCTTCTGAACTTTACCCAAGTTGGCCTTCACAAAGACCTCTTTTATAGTTGTACCTACTTGACATTAAATTAAAATTTTCCTCACATTTTTAAAGAGTCACTAAAAGTTTTATTGCAATCTTGCCTCTTGTGCACCTGGAATTCTTGTTAAATACAAGGGTAATATTTCTATCCCCCATACAAAGAGCTACTTTAAACCTGACCTCTTCTTCATTCTTTGAAGCAGTTCACAATCAGTAGGGAAATACTTAGTAATCTTGCTTTSTGAACTGAAAGAGAAAAAAACAACCGCTGTGTTAAAGCAGCCTCAACAGCTAGGAAATAAATCACAGCAAATAATTCTACCCCTGTATTTTGCTGTTTCCTCATTTGTAACCACAGGTAAAGTTTTTTTTAAGCATTTCAGTAATTTAGGCATCTAAATCCTTCTTTACAAGACAGAGTAAGCAGTTAACCTCTGCTTCTTCAATCCTTAAACATACAAGAGAGATCTCAGTTTTTCTTCCCTTCATCTACTTCCTTCAAAAGCCTTTGGATTCTTATTTTTATCGTGTATTTGTAGGTATTTGTCATAATGGGGAATGAACTTGGGGCCTTAGGCACTATTGTAATACAGGTAATAAGCAATAATTATAGTGACAGATGTTGCCAGCTTTTAGTTCCATTCTGAGATATTTAAACTTCTGTATTTGAGAATACAGCTCTTCAGCAGGAGGTTTTATTTATGTGTCCCTAATAGCCATTTGGCTCCTTTTTGAAGGCAGATATTACCCCACATGATTTGTATTTTCTTTACACTCCAACCAGATTACATTATCTTTTAAGTCACTTTACATTTTTCACAGGTTTCTAAATATTATCCTCCTTTCAAGCTATATCACCCTAGTTTCCTTTATCTTAGCATGTTCTTAAAACTTATTGTTCCCTCTTCTRTTACCTCTATGTCTGAAAGATGCAGCAAAAGCAAATCCTTTGAAAACATCCACCAACTAATTGTATTTATCTGTAAAAYAGATTCAGTAATTTAATCTATTTCCTAAGATTTATTTTTCAAATCCTATTGAAATCACCTAGCTTTCTTTTTGAACTTTGCTAAGCCAGCTCTTTAATGTTACACCTATGAATTTAATTTCTCATAATGCCCCAGCTCCTCTGGATACATATTCCATGCTGATATTAAAGCATTCTGGGCTGCCTCACAAATGTGTTATTTCTCAGTTAACCTGAACTTCTCATGAATATGCTTCTGCTTTTCCTTGTACTTGGTTCTTGACCCTCAGTGGCTACTTGAAGATGATTAGAAGAGCAAAAAAAATCAAACAATTATTTACTATAGGTTAGATGCAGCTTCTTCTGTTTCAAGTTTTTCTACAGATATAGAAGATAAAATTCTTAAATGCTGTAACAGGAATCACAAAACAGTTACTGAAGAGCAAATTTGTGATGTCACATTTGTGATGTGACATTCAAGCTCTGCCTCTGAAAATAATTGTGCACAAGGGAATAAGTATTTAAATATGAGAATAAATATTTAAATATGAGCAGATGTGGTCTCAAAGAAGTTCATGGTTAGTGTTCTCCCTCATTTGTTTGTGTTTCAGAAAGAATGAAGAAATGTTTAATTTTCACCTCCAATGGTTTATTTGTGCGTATTTGGACAGTATGTATATAGGTTCCAGCAACCCAAGAAAATGAGTGACTTGTCTTAAAAATAATGTAAGGAGGACTGTCAGGACTGCAAAAATCAAATGAATAGGTTTTCTTGCTTGAGTTTCCCATTAACTGAGAGCTTTTGGAGGAGAAGAAAATTTCAGGAGCACCTCTCTGCTCATGGTGTCACCAKCCAGAGAGAAGCCATTGCTCTCTGTCTGACAGTACTATTTCTCAAACTATGGCACATATTGCATTGCATGCTGCCTTGACTGTAGAATCATGGTGGAAGCACGGTGGAAACATGGTGGATTCCCCCCTGTTGCTGTAAACTTCCTTTCCTGGGCTTTATTTTCTCTGGGGAAAAGAATGTTCCCTGATAAAGGAAAGGTTAAGTGGTTGGTTCTGTCTGGTTTGTTTGTTCCCTCCTTCCTTTCCTTCTTTCTTTCCCATTGACTGTTAGTATTTAAGGAAGGACAAAAGAGAAGATGCTTGGATTCAACACTAAGCTGTAAGAAAGATGGATGGTCCATACAGATATCCTGAACACTGTGGATAAAAGAGGGAGTGTCTGTAAGAACTAATTTACTTGAGAGAAAGTCAACTCTGTGTTCTTCTGGAAGGACATGACGAAAAYCAATGTAAACTAGGGCTCTAGGATTTGTCATTTGTTTCAGGGATAGCATTTGCAAGGATAAGTTTGTGTAATATTACATCTGTTTGACAAACTTAAATTGCTCTAATGGCATAGAAACTTCCATTTTTTTCCTGGTAAGTTCTTGCTCAATTAAGCCAAAAATACGATTTGTGTTTTGCACCCTTTTGAAAGACAAGACAAAATCTCTATTGCAGTTACATCACGGAAGGTGAACAAGATTGGACACACAGTGTCCTTGTCTTATTTCATTCCTTGGCAGCCTTTATTATTTTAATTGGGTGGATTGCAGGTAAAAATACTACACAGACTATGAAATTGGGAAAGGGCAAATGAAACCAGCCATCTTCRAATGAAATGTATGTTACTACAAATAAAAACACCTGGACTCCAGGCAGCTTGAAAAATGTTTATGTTCAGATTATAGATTTATGACTTACTCTTTCCAATATTCATGAGTGCACAGACTGTTTGCCTTAGGCATATTATAGTAGCAACACCTTGAAACTGGAAATAATTACTTAACACTGAAAAACATAATTATATATTTTTGAGCATTTTAGCAATTGATTTGAGGATATATATGTACAATAAATAAGTGAACTTTTAATGGAGTAAAACAGATCTTTTGTCATTTTACTTTTGAAACGTGATTTGCCTCCAGACAAATCACATTGCTTTCATTTTACATGCATAGACATTTTACAAGTCTTATTGTTAGTGAACCCACGCAGTATGGATTTATAACTTTAATCAAACTAAAACCCACAGTCCACAGATGTTCAATAGACCTGCTGGGTTTAGGGTTGTTACAAGAAGAAATTTTACCTTTGCATCCATAGAAAGTCAAATTAATTATCATACAGTGATTCCTTCTGAAGAACAGAATTACTTGGGCTGAGTTTAAATATAAATGTGTAACACTTAATAACTGCATTAGAAGATTTTTTTGTTGTCTTAACTGCCATTGTCTGCTTTTCTTTGTCAGTATTCTGTGGAGAGTATTTAATTAGAATAATTATTAAATTATTTCATTTAGGATAAGGTCTTGTGTAAATTAAAGATAARTCTTCAGGATTTGGTGGGAATCCAGCTTCTATTTCTGTATATTTTTATGAATGACAAATGTTCATGGAAAGAGTTGAAAATGTTTGACACTAATAGACTATGTTTGAGAATCTTTTTGTAAGGTTTGGTCTACWTTATTGATGATTCAGTTCTTCCTCAATAGAAAGGAGCATGAGACAAAAAGCAKCTATATAGTGTGGTTCTGCTAGTATCTAAATACTTGGGGTAGCTTATTGTGGTCTATGTTTGCAAAGGAAAAAGAAG